>JZKD02S2124890.1:17988-46162 GCA_000966675.3 Picea glauca
AGGATGGGCACAAACCAACTCCTACGTTAACGACACCTGGTTGAGGATTATCAATCATGGGAACCGTGGATGCCCCCAAAGCTGGGTCAAGTCTAGAGAAGGACAATTGATCGATGGTCACTATCCGACCCTCGTGTGGAAACAAGAAGACTCTGAAAACTGTAGCAACCATAGCCTGCATAGCATAAGTCCAACTCCGACCTAACAAGAGGTTATAGTCAAGGGGAGCATTGACTACCTCTACTTCGACGCACACAGTCTTCCCTCCTAACTGCACAGGAAAAGAAGGAACGATGCCATGTGGTCGGAAAGAATGGCTGTTAAACGCGGTAAGGAGAGTAGGTGATGGAGACAAAGCGGGCTGGCCAATGGCCTTCCAACATGCTAACGACATAACGCATGTCGAGGCACCCTCGTCAACCACCGTGCGAAAGATATTGCGTGTAAAAGTTTTCGTGGGATGAGCCACTACTATCTGAAATGCTACGTGGTAAGGCAGACGAGGTTTTAAGTCAGTTGTATCTAACATGATGGTACCTGGGTTACAAGTCTCAGTAGAGCCTAAAGCAGTTAACAAGGCTTTCCTCTGAGCAGGGCAGCTTTGGAGGACTTCCAAAGCAGACATTGCACAAGGGGTTTGTGATAAATCCTCCACCACAGAGTAATTCTGGGCGGCCCTTGCGTTTGGGTTGTGAGAAGCTTTCTTAAATGCACCCTTTGGAATGTGTGTCATTGTTTCTCCCAACATCTTCTCAATCTGTAGAGAAAGAGATGGGATATCAGCTTCTTTACCCTTCTCAGAGGCGCTTGGTTTACTATAGTCGTGCACTCTAGTCGTTATTAAAGCATCACCCCTTACCATATATACGTTCGCGGATGAGGAATTGTTTGGGGGAGGGCAGGTTTCTTGGCTGCCCCCTTCGACACTTGTAGAGGCTTGAGTTAAATTTTTCCCATGCTGAAAGGGATTAGTCAACACGGCTTGTTGTTGCTGTGTGACAAAATTTTGGGCCTCTGCAAGTCGAGGAAAAAGATGGGTCGGGTGGTCTTCCGCACACAAGTTGCACGGATACCTCGCCTAACGTTTTTCTGTGGTGCCCTCGCCAGCATTATCAGTGGGTTTTTTATCCCCCTTACCCTTTTTGCGTTGTTTTTTCTTCCCTTCGGGCTGTTGGGTGGCCTTCGGGTTAGTCGTCTGCACGGAGTGTACTTCCGATGTTTGGATAGGAGGAGCAGCCAAAGCAATAGTTTGGCTGGCCACTGAGTGTTGTATAGATAATTGTTGCAATTGTTTTGTTAATTGCTCAGCGGGCTTGGTTTGTGCTGAACCAACAATACCATCAGCATGTGGTCTAGCTCTCTGTCTAGTTTTATCCAATATTGATCGTGGTGCATCCGGCAGGATGTTGTATAATAAACCAGACTAAGAATAGATGAGCTCAAACTGTTGAGCCCTCATGATGGCATCTTCTTCGGAGAAAACTCCAGAAGTCGCAACGTCTTTGGACAATTGTGGGACCAGAGACTTAAGGAACCACTCAAGCAGGAATGCTGGTGGGACTGGTACTTTGATTAGACTCTTTTGATGTCTCCACTCTCGGATATGATCAGAGATATGGTCCGTTGTCGTCTGTTCGAAATTGGCAAGCAGCTCTGTGCCAACGTCATATCTCACAGGTAACTGGAAATGGTTAAGGAAGGCCATCGCCAGTTCGCCAAAAGAAGAGTATCTTGAGCGATCAAGCTCGATGTACCATTTCGCGGCACTCCTGATAAGAGTGCGTTGAAACAATCGTAACTGGACGGAGTCATCTTTCAATGAGTTAGATGAACACCAAAGATGAAAAGTAGTCACGTGATCACCTGGATCTTCGTTAGGCTTGGCCTCGAACTTTGGGATGTCCAAAGGCAACTTTGTTGGCATAGGAGGCCAACGTGGATCATGACAAATAGGATCATTTAACAACCTTATCAAATCTGGCAAGTGTAACGTCGCCAGGAAGGGTAGTTTGGGTTGCTGCTGATAGCCTGTGAAAAAGGGTCCTGGAGTTTGACTGGCACCAGGTTGCCAGGAAAAGTTTGGCTGTTGGCCCGGATTTTGGTAGAAACCATGGCCCTAACCAGCGTAAGGATTTTTCATCTGTGGAGACATCATTGGTTGATTCCCCATAAAGGACATAGGATGTTGGGCATTCATTGTGTTTGACGGACTTTGGGAAGGATTACCCCATGCTGGTCCTGATGGGAGAGGCATAGAAGTCTGTCCAGGGTTCCATTGACTGTGGAAAGAATTACCCCAGAATGGAATTCCGGAGGAGGGAACAGATCATTGTCCTGAGTTCCAAAGTGCTGCTATATGTGCCCCCGGCGCAGGAATAGTACCCTGCGTCGGAGTAGACTGTCCAAAAATGGGAGTGCCCCCAGACAGGAAAGCAGTGGATGCGAAATTTTTGTTACCAAACGTCTCGTTCCAAACAAACGGTGACGAACCTATCGGCATAGTGTGCGCAGGTGTTCCTTGACTCCCGGCTCCAAATGAACTCGTGTGTGTAGGCTGCCCGGCAAACTGCTGATGCAGACCACCAAGCGAAGGGGACGAAGGAGAGATATGACCTCCAGCGTAAGGAAAAGAATTAAAAGGGACAGGAATGCCCCCAAGTTGACCTTGCAGAGGAGCGTTAGAGCTCCCTAACCCCAGACCCAAAGTTTGTAAAGTGGAGTGAGTGAGTGCAGGACTTGTGCCTGAACTAGGCATACCATATGAGAACGGAGGGTCTGTCGCACTAGGTGTAAAGGGATTTGTGGCCGCTTCGATAGATGGGATCGGTCCACTATGCAACGTAGTTGCGGTCGAGACCATGGTGGCCTGGACCGATGACAGCAAGTTAGGAGATGCTTCTCCTGTGGTAGCAATGGTGGTGGGAATGGAAGAATTCCCAGTGGAAGTAACAACGTTTGTTTCCATAGCTGTGTGACGTACTGACAGGAGTTCGGTAAATTGGACTGGTACAATAACCAGTGTCTAGATATCAGTGGTTGGGGTTTCAACCGAACCAATATTGGCGATTGATTCCTCTGGGAGTTGTTCGGGCACAATGGTTTGTAACCTGGTTGCTTCGAAAGACCCTTGTTGGTCTAGCTTCCGCCTTAATGGTGGCGGGGGTGGCTCCAGTATAACCGACGACAGGCCCAGAAGCCTTCGTGACCGGCGGAGCTCGGGATCCTCCACTGTGTGAGAAGATCCAAGACACGCTAAGGTATTCTACATGTTCAAACAGTAACACACACTAAAAAAGAAGCCTCTAAGAGATAAGACAAGCAATCACTAACTATTTTGAAGAACAGTTACAACAACCAACAATAGAGCAACTTACCGGTGCAAGTGCAACTTGAAAATGGAAGCACCCTCTGGGTATACTCTACAAAGTGTGGCCCGATGTCTGTCCTAGGTACCGCGGTATACCCCTGCAGTCACCTGTGTATGTCCCTAAAAGAGATTGGCAACTAATTTGCCAGCACGTGAACAGTCACCAGGCGGGTACAGTCGGCAGTCGGGTAGACCACAATGAGCAGGGTATCAAGCCTGAAACCTGTCAAGGGTATCGAGAGCAAATGGTTCGGAAGACAACTGAGGACCTCGAACGGATTCGAGACCCACGAAGCTCCGTGGCAAATGCAAACGATGGAATCCCAAAACAAGCCCTCAATATGTGTTCTCCACTACGCTTGGTCCGACTTTGGAGGGGTTATGTCCGCTACCTTTCCTCATGTGACCTCGTGTTTATCCCCTGTGTTATAGGGGGGTCCTGGACTCCAATGTTTGGTTTTGAGTGGCCTTGGAGAGTTTCCTCTCCAACCTAATCCAAGGCCCTAGTCCTGAACTAGTGTATGAACCCTACAAACAAAAAGTCTAATAGATTTTAAATTAGCGTTGCTTTTATGGGCTTTTTTACGTCACGGGGAATGAAGGTGAAACTAATGATGTGTAAAGACTCAAAGAAAAAATGAATGAAAAAAGATGGAAACAAAAGACTTTGACTAAATGCAAAATCAACAACTTTTCACACAAGAAAGACTTATTTTTCTTTTCATTTTTTCTAAGATTTCATGCAGCAAACATAAAGGAATTTCGCTCGACTATGAGCTACTTATGCTCTAAATGCACTGCAAAAACTTATGAACAAAAAGACTTTTCCCTAGCTATTGATGCAGAAACACAATCTTCAAACAAAGAAGAAAATGAAAAGATTGTTTTTCTCTTTTTTTTTTTATTTACGTGCTAATCAAGCAACAAAGGGAAAATATCGACAAGCACAAAACCAAGAAAAAAAAAAAAATTCCGGCTTAAAGCGCAGATTGCAAAGAATCAGAGCAAAGACACACAATGGCAATCAAAAAAGCACCGACTCTTACGCTTGTCTAAAAACCATAAAACAATTTTTTTCTTTTTTTTATCTTTTCTATCAACTATCAACTAAGAAAAAGCAGGCTAAGGGTAAGAGGCCCTAACCTACTGACTGTTCAACCCTGAGCTCAAACACCTGAGAGGAACACTTATCACCACAGGAGGGGATGACTGCCCCACCCTGACTAAAAAGCAACCTGTCAAGCACGCCTCTGTCACTAAAATAGCATGCGTGCAAACACGTGCTGAGCTACAACAGAGCGCGTGTACCTGTGGGCTGCACTTGCACAGGCCGCGTGTATGTATAAACTACAAGACAAAAAATAAACACAGGCAGCCTAGACCAGGAAGAGGCCTCTGGTATTGATAACCAGGGTCTCTTGAAGGCTTGGATGCTTCTTCTTAACAGAAAAGAAAAAAAAAATTGCAAGGAATAACAAAACGCAATAAAGCAAACTGAGACAAGACTGTGAACCAGCAAGACTCAGACAGGATCCAGAAAGCCCCCTGAGAATGTATAATTCTGACAGGAAAGAGGAGGACTGCCTCTCAAGCTTTCTGACTCCTACACGCTACTGAAACCTCTACAGCTAGCATTCATACACAGGCTGCAAGAGATTAGGGCACAGGTACACGTGTGCAGGCCTTCTACAGGCCGCGTGTACCTCTGTGTGTCCCGAAAATTGCCGTCAAGCAACAGTCAAGGAAAACTGGTATAAGGAACCAGGTTCCCTGCTAGCTCAGGCCTTACAGAAAAAAGACAGGCAAAGAAACAGAAAATCTAATCTCTTAAACTACCCAAAAACTCAACCAAATCCGGAAACCCTAAAGAGTATCCTTCCCCAGTGGAGTCGCCAATTTTGTTGTTGGGAAATAATACCCTACGGACTAGCAAACTAAGGTTAGGCTTGCATGCAGATTTTGACCTTAAAAAAATGACTTTTTAACCTACCACCCAAAACTTAAACCCCTCTTTCATGATACATACATGGCAAGGAACTACTAACCTTTTTACTGATGTTTGGTGTATATCCTCCGTTGAGCTTTTGACCGCTTGCTTGCACTGCTCCTTCCAAAGTAATCCCGCAATCAAAACAAACAACTACGCATGCATGCTACTTTTCTACTTGAGGGTTAGAAATTAAGCATAAATTACACAAACCACATATAACTCATGCATTGGGATGGGAAAAGTATTCTTTTATTATCTTCAAAATGAATCAACTTACAAATAATAGTCGAGACCGGCCACTGCTCCTTGATCCTGATCCTGGGCTCCTCCTCTTCTTTTGTCCTCCAACTGCTTTGCTTTAATTCTCCTTTGGCTTGAGGAAAGGCTAAAGGGTTGGGACAATGGATTCGGCAAATGGGCAGAGTTTCTTCGCTATAATTTTTCCTTCTCCAAATGGTACCCCTACCCCTCCTTTTATAGGCTAGAAGGAGCTAGGGTTTTGGACGAACCCTCGTCCATGCATGGCCGGGAGTTTCAGTTAACTGACCCATAGATTTTTGTCCCATCGGCAACTTTCCTATTTTTGTGTTTTGTTAGGTAAACGCGGGCTGTAGTAGGCCTACCAACGTTCACCCGCGTGCAGTAGTGGGTTAGGGCACGTGTACCTTAACCCAAGAGGATTTTCAAGAGTTTGTTCAGCATAGTTTTGGCAAGGAAGGGATATGAGTTGGCCTGATGCCACGTAAACATGTGTGGTGCAATTTAGGGTTGTAATAGTGCGATGACTCTAAGGCCATCTTTTTCAAATGTCATACGTTTTTTCTTTAAATAAACCACAGTGGAATTATTGAAGGCCCAATCAATTCCTAACAGCACCGGGTAAGGGCAGTTGTCATCGACTATCTCAATTACTTCAAAATATGCAAACTTTCTTACTCCATCGATGTCCACGGGGACATGCTCCAATCGTCCAAATGGGCTTATAGCTTGTTGGTTAGCCATTCTAAGCCAGATAGGGGAATAGATCAACTTCAGTTTTCCCATCAGTGCCCATGTTTGCTTCGTCATGACATTGACCTCCGACCCTAAGTCGAGGACCACATAGTCTATGTCATACTCTCCTATTTGAGCATTCAAGTGTAACTCTTTATTTGTCCTTCTCCTTCTTTCAATTTGGTGTACTGCCCTATTCAGTAAGGGATCTACCTTCCCTAGTTCATATTGTCTGATTAAATTTTGTAGCTCATGTACAACGTTCTCATCCTGAATCAACTTAATACAAGTATATAAAAATTCCATGAGCTTTCTTACCTATTTTCCTTCTTTCGGCGAAGTAGACTGATCAAATGCCTGAGGCATTCCATATTCTCTTACTTCTGGTCATGTTTTTGATGAAGAACCTTGGTCTGCTTTAAACTCTTTTCTTGCCTCCTCAAATATTTGTCTTTCCTTCTTTGCATCAAAATATTGGGTCTTCTCCATAGCTTTCCTGATTCCTGAGGTTTCTGTACTATTTCCTTGGGTCAGTCTGTCTTCTCCTATAGCAGTGCCTCCTCGAGTGATAACAAAGACTCTAGGGTCTAATCCACGAGGTTCAACATATATCAGTTGCACTTGTGGGTTCTGCTGGGGTCCTTGTTTTTCCTGAAGCTTGGCTAGCAATACTAGACAGTCCTTGATAACATGGTCGAAAGAGTTGCAATAACTGCAAGTGGTACAAGGGCTCTGACAGTCCCTTGCCAAGTGTCCTAGTTGTGCACAGTTATAACAGATGATTTTTCTACGACCTCGATCCATACCTCCTCCTCTTCCTCATCCTTTGAATCCACCGAAAGGATTGAAGTTCCCTCTCCCTGGAGAGTTGTACTGCGGAGTGTTTCCTTCTTGTTGTACTTTTCCTTGAATCTTATAGATGTCTCTTGACCTCTCATGCATAAGATAATAAGCTCTGCAATCCCTATCATCATGTCCTACTGACTTACATAACATGCAATATAGGTTTGTGGGTGTCTGAACATATTTATGCATGTAGTAGCACTCACCCGGGCAATGTCAATTTCTGTATACCTCGCACCAAGGTAGGGTAGCTTGCTTCAACGAGCTCGGAGCTCTAGAGGCCAAGTACTCATGAAATAGGGGACAGTTCTCCTTATCATGGCCTTATTATCTGCATCTGACACACCATATGTCTTCTCTTTTTTCTTTTCCCTTATCCTTCTTCATATCTTCGACCTACAATGACGAAATAGTTAGATGGCTCAAGATCTGGCTCATACCTAATCTAGATTCTCCCATAGGGGTTGATTCAAGCTTCATGGCGATCTCCGGTGCCTCAGCCTGCGAAGAAATCTTTTGCTACATCAGAGGAACTCTGATGTGTGGTAAAAGGGAAGAAATAAACCATTCCTTGTTCTGCTCATCTGGGATCAGGAAATTCAATCAGCCTGTTAAGGTTTTGAATCTCTGATCGAACTCCCAAACGGGTTCATCTACCTTCTGCTTGATCCCTTTTAGCTCTATAATACATTGAGACTCCTATTTAGGTTTCTTAAACTCTACAATTAGTGCGTTCTTGATCTCATTCAGTGGCTGAGGCTGTGTAAGTCCTTGGACAAGCTTCATGTACCAGCTCAGTGCGTGATCCCTCAGAGTGGTACTAAACTGAGTTCTTTTAATGGCTTCATTAGTGATATTCTTAATATTCCATATGGATTCACATAAGAACCAATGTTGATCAGGGTCTTCAGATCCATCTCCCCTAAAGATAGGGAGCCTCATCTCATATGCCATAGATCTTCCTAGGCTTCCTGACTGAGTATTTGGTGGACTACTAGTGACAGTGCTCTGAACACTTTGGTGACTCTGATTACTTTGATTGCTTAATGCTACTGAAACAACAAGAGGAATAATAGTACTTACTTCAATAGTCTGCGTAGTTCCTGAAGTTTCTGGCTCGTCCTGGCGATGTTCTTTAGTTCCCCCTTTCTCTATCCTAGTGGGTTCTGAATGCTCTTCGTCTGTCAGATCTGCCTCTTCTCCACTGTAGAAACCCTCGTCTCCGTAGTTCTGCTTGAACAGGTTCGCAAGATGAACTTCTCTGAACACTCTCCCACTGCGCGTATGTCCAGCTTTTGTGTCGTTGTCACTGTCCAAATTTTTGAACATTAGTCTTTTCAAATCCGCCCAATCTACTGTATCTTCAAGACGTTATTCTCATGCAATAGCATCTTGATCTTCAACTTCATAAACTGTAAACATTTTTATCTGGGTCCCTTGAAGAAGTATCTATCGACTTGGATATATGATTCTACTCTGTCAACAACAAATTCGATGATATACCCTCCAATGGTGCTATCAAACCAGTGATCTACTGCTCTTGACACGGCGTTGTCAACTCTCTTGACCTTCTTGAACAACATTGTTGTCCAAACCACAGGTGGGTTGAGTCTAATCTCGAACTGGGTATCTACTAATCTATCTAGCCACTCGTATAGCTCCTGATGTATTCCTCCAAAGAAGATCTTGTGGATATCAGTAAAGATATACTTCTCCAGCTAGTCCTCTGCGCTAAGTTTAGGGTTTCTATTTTGTGCTTCAGTGAAGTCCCTTTCTTGTTCTTCTATCCACTTCTGAATCTTTGTCTTCGATGGAAACCACCTTGACATTCCCTCATGAAGATTCCTGTCCCAGCAACGAAACCATTTGTTGGCACAGGGGCAGACCCAGGGTTTGGCTCTAAGAGCGCACCAACAAGCCCTAGCTACTGGCCCTTTCGGCAACACCTGCGAAGCAGATGCAGTCTCACCTGAAGAAGCTATGAGGGGGTTGCAGGACAGAGATGTCTACAACCAAAGGGAATATCAAGTGGATCTAACAAAACAACAACACAACCATCATATATCTAGTACCTTCTTAGTTCTACTCCGCACAGCTATAGATTTGATCTAATACAACAATGCAAATAACACTATAACAACGACAAAGATCCAAGCATCAATCACACATAACACCAAATATACGTGGTTCAACCTCTCTCTAGGGCTATGTCCACAGAACTGTTCTTATGATAAATTAAGGTAAAGCATACAGTTCTTTTCTGCGCTCTTAGCTAGCAGACCTCTCTTTTCTCTTCCTCTCTCTCCCCGACCCTACGCACCCAGCTGTAAGGCTGATCTCGCACCTAGCTGAGATCTTACAATACCATAAGGCTCTTCACTCAACACTTCTCTCTCTCACAATACAATATTCGCTTACAAGACAACACAACTCAATCAACAACAATATCGTACCACCCGACCCAGGTCCTTTAGACCTTTATTTATACATTACAATAGCTCATCGACAACCTTAGGCTGTAACCTAGGTGTCCAAAACCCTAAATGACCAAAACCCTAAATGGATAAAACCCTAGGTCAAATTGACCCAGATTTTCAGAGCTTCGCCAACCTGTCTTTTCTTCCTTCTCGGGCGGTGCTCCAAAGAATCCAACGGTGGCTTTTCCCGCTTGCTGATTTGTCCATGATCTATCTTTCTTTCTGATCTGTCATACTTGATCTCTTCATCCAACAACTTGCTTTCTCGGATTTCGCTCCATCTCTTCTGCTCTTTTTCTCACTTTGCCTTAATATCAGTCGCTTCGTCTTCCATGAAGTTCTCATTTTGCTTCTTCTTCCTTAATATTCGCTCGCTTCCATAACCAAGGGACAACAACAACTTTTGGAAAGAAGACCAAGAAGTTGGTGGTTCTTTAGAGAATGAGAAACAACATTTCAGAGCTTGAAGATCATAGAGATTGACAGATTCAAAAGCATAGACTACACATTCACAAGAATCAAGATAACCTGCAAATGGTTCTTTTGTAAGTTTTCTTGTGCTTTATGAAACTAAGATTTGATTAAGTCATTGTAAATATGTGTATTTTCGGTAGAAGCTAACACCCTCCATTTGTTGCTTGCATTTTTTAGTTTGATTGTAAAGTGTAAAGTCAGGGTGGAGTTGTAAGAAACCTTGTGAGTTCTGTCTTTAATATGGTTTGAGTTGAGGAACTTTTAGAGTTACTAAACACTCTAGTCCTCTCTTCTGTGGAAAATATAGTCACCATTGAAAAAACAACTTTGCAGTCTATTGTGACCTGCTTTCAAGTTTCACAAGACAAGGCGAAACTATTTCAAACTCAGACTCGACTTCTTCACGATGCACTTGAGAGAAAGAATATACGACAAAATTATGAACCATTCCTTGTTCAAAACCCTCTTTTCAAGGATGGAGAAGATGATGAGGTTAATTCAGACTAATAACCAACACAAGAGAAACTCAGTGAGACAAATACAGAAGCTCAACTTCCTCTTTCCAAGCCAATCATCAGACCTTGGGAGGAAATCATAAATAACAATCACATAACTGGTATCGGATATGAAAATGATGTCGCCTTTCATAATCCAGATTACACCAAACCAATCCAATTCTAGAGTGTTGGATTGCTTAAAAAAAGTTCACATTCACCTGCTTGAGTTCAAGAGTAGATTCTGATATGCCAACATTGTTAATGAGTTGGCCACATGGAAGATCAATGTTTCGATCTTCATCATTGCGAGCATTATGGATAGCACAATCATCCTTTAGACAGGTGTTTTAAACACAATACAATTGCGAGAGTAAAGAACCACCATGGGTGGATTCCTTCTTGGCGATGGTCATCAACAATGAAGAAGATATGTCAGTCATACCGATGAATCCAATCTCGAATATTGACAGATATTTCAATGGACATATTTTTGTATTCTCACCTTGTCCCTTATAGGGGGGAATGGCATCAATGATTGACAGTCAAGCTTCTAGTTTCGAAGTCCTACCAGTAGAGAAATAACAAGCGAGCATGATTGGTTTGTGTTTTTCCCTTAAACCACCACTTAGTAGAATACTTTCAACTTTTGCTAGACAACAGTTTGTGGTTTTCCTTAAACCACCACTTAGTAGAAGATTTTCAACTTCTGCTAGACAATAATTTGTGGTCATATTTAAACCAACATTCGAGAACACTTTCCATTAGCAGAAGACACCAGCTTCAACTTCTAGCTAACTTAGCAAATGTTTCGGGAACAATTGAGCCTAGAGAAAGGTTCCATAGTTTGTGGTCATCCTTAAACCACTAGATTGGTTTGTGGTCTTCCTTAAACCACCATCACCATTTAGTATAAGAAATTAACTTCTACTATCCATTTGGTTTGTATTCATCCCAAAACAACCAGATTCAGAGAGCACATTCATCCATCATCAACTATACACTTCCAGATTTCAACTACCCACCTTTAGATTTCAACTCTCACCTTGGACTCACATACTGATCCAGATTATTTTAGACATAAAATGAGAGCGGAGATATAATAAAGAAATGCACAGAGATATCTTAGATATCCAATAATATAACATAAATGTATCAGATATGCAACCATAAACACAGAGATACAGTAATACACAATTTTCTATTAATGAGCGAAAATGTACAAAGAATGTAAAAAATACATAGTGAAAGACTCGCTAGAATGGTGGCAGCTTATCTCTAAGAAGAGATGTGTCCGCTACTTGCATTTGCAAGAAGATGATTTTACAATGAGGCTCCAAAGGCCTTTTTATCATAAAGAAAATCCAAAACCCTAACCCTGGAAGATGAAAAACCAACAGTTTTGTGGACCCTGTTTTGGGTAGTTTGGTGTATCAACTTCTCGGGGGCGTAACTTTGGCATACAATCTCCATTTAGGGTAATGATAGCTCGTTGGAAAGGTATCGTCGAGGAGATTAATTTAGGGGGCTCAATCAGAGCCTTTGTCTATCATTGAGAAGATCGATCCCAAAAAACCTTCATTTAGGCCCTCAAAATGGCTCCGGAAGTTAAAAATTGCTAAAAATAGTAAATTACTAAAATTGTCAGAAAACTGTTTTGAGCCAGTTGAAAAAGGTGGGTGGCCACCGATACCCACCTAGATAAATCCTCCCTCCTTAGTAAGTAATGGTATAAATTGCGTTGAGTGCCCAGGGGAGAGGAAAAAGCGTCCGCTGAATCTGCATCTTGATGAGTTGCTTGCCTTATTGGAGAAGTTGCGCTGCTTAGCTTGTTGAAGGTTGTCATGAACCTGTGGCTGGAAGGGTTGGACCTTTTTAACTAGTTTGGCTACATGATATGCCTGTGTGCATAAGGAATCTTTACACTTTGTTTCATTCTTGTCGACCTACTTCTGTTGGATAGAAGGTGCTTGGGCCGAAGTTGTAGTGGTTGCAATATCCTTATGTTCACCTTTTGAACAGATTGTGAAGACGCTGAATTTTGTAGTATGAGATACTACCTTGCGGCATTGTTTAGGTGGAATAGTAGTCGGAACTACCTCTGGTATTCTGTAGAGATGACTCTCCAGATAAACAATGATGTTGCGGGGTCGAGACTCATAAACACCATGGTGCTTCCACATATATGGTTGTCCCAGGAAAAAATCACAGACATCCAGTGGGGAAACATCACATAATACCTCATCCTTGAAGGGTTGGATGCCGTATGAAAATCGACACTTCTGGCTGACATGAAGATCTCGTCCCTGGCAAAGCCACCCGATGTTGTATGGCTGTAGGTGTGGTGTTGTCGACAATCCCAACTGTTTGACAACCTCTTCTAAGATGAGGTTCTTCTGGCTTCCGCTATCAACAATAAAATGAAGCGGGGTCCCCTTCACCCACATATGTGAATGAAAAAGGCACTCTCCCTCTTCAGGATCTCTTGGTTCTTCTGTTTTAATTGTTGTGGTCATGACAATAGCAGTGGGGTCTGCATCGATGATCTTTCTTTTACCAGTATTTTCATAATTAGATTCCAAATAAGGGTTCAGCTCCTTGTCTTTGATATAGGCCACCAATGATTGTTTTGAGCGACATTCATCGGTGTTGTTCCAAGGGCTTTTGTGGAAATTGCACCATTTTTCGGTGTCCTTATTTGTCTTCCCGTGACCCTTCTTTTCCTGTGGCTTGGAATGGTTTTTGGGAGACTCTTTGTTAGGGCTGTCTATATCATACTTTGGTTGTTGAATATTTGCAGACTCAAACTCCCGTTTGTTCTGGTGCTTAAATTTCTTCTCGATTTTAACAACATATCGATAAGTAACACCAAGTGATGAGATGTCCAGAAAATCCATTTCATTTTGGATGTATCTGTGTAGAGCCCCACGGTATTTCAGAACCAAATTTCATTCAAAGTATTTCATACCCATCTTGGTGCGCAAGGTATGGAAGGTATTGGTGAAATTTAGAATTGCTTGGCCCCTTTCTTTCTGCAGTGTGGCCCATCTTATGTACGGGTCCTCATAATTGCAAACAGGGTAATATTGTTCATTTACCGCATCCACAAAAAAATCCCAAGTTGGCTCGGCCCCATATATTCCAGACTCCTCTGTGGAACTTTGATCCCAGTAAGTTTCCCACCAATATTTGACATGGGGGAGAGCCTTAAGGAGTGCGAAGGTGATCTTTTCCCTGTCGGAAAAATTATGAACAAATAAATAACCTTCTAGTAGATTTAACCATTTTTCTAAGGCATCCACATCTATCTGTCCTTCAAATATGGGTATATCAAAATTAAATTGTACCTTGAAAGGAGAGGTACTTCCAAAGTGGTAATTTGATGAAGATGTGCATGTTGTTATCGGTGGGCATTGAAGGATGTGGGCAAAATTCTCCATCATTTCGTCCCTCTGTCACGTGAGAGTTTGCTCAAGCAACAGATTAATATAATTGTTTTCTCTATCATTTTTCTTTTCTTCCACCATGGAGGGTTTCTTGGATGTGCGAGAGAAATTGTCTCCAAGAGAGACAAGCTTGAGACCCAACTTTCTATACTCATACCTCGTCGGGGACATGCACTGAAAAATGATCAAGAGCAACCTGCTCTGATACCACTGATCCGGATTATTTTCGACACGAAATGAGAGTGGAGATATAATAAAGCAATGTACAAAGATATATCAGATATCCAATAATATAACAGAAATGTATCAGAGATGCAACCATAAACACAAAGATACAGCAATACACAATTTTCTATTAATGCACGAAAAAAGTACAAAGACTGTAAAAAATACAAAGTGAAAGACTCGCTAGAATAGTGGCAGCTTATCTCTGAGAATAGATGTGTCCGCTACTCGCATTCGCAAGAAGATGATTTTACAATGAGGCTCCAAAGGCCTTTTTATCATAAAGAAAATCCAAAACCCTAACCCTGGAAGATGAAAAGCCAACAGTTTTGTGGACCCTGTTTTGGGTAGTTTGGTGTATCAACTTCCCGACGGCGTAACTTTGGCATACGATCTCCGTTTGGGGCGCATGATAGATTATTGGAAAGGTATCATCAAGGAGATTCATTCAGGGGACTCAATCCCAAAAAACCTTCATTTAAGCCCTCAAAATGGTCCCGAAAGTTAAAAACTGTTAAAAATAGTAAATTACCTAAATTGCTAGAAAATTGTTTTGAGCTAGTTGGAAAAGGTGGGTGGCCATAGATATCCACCTGGATCAATACTTCCTCCTTAGGAAGAAATGGTATCCATTGCGTTGAGTGCCCCAGGGAGAGGGAAAAGCGTTTGATGAATTTGCATTTTGATGAGCTTCTTGCCTTGTTGGAGAAGTTGCGTTGCTTAGCTTGTTGAAGGTTGTCACGAACCTGTGGCTAGAATGGTTGGAACTTTTTAACCATTATGGCTACATGATATGCCCGTGTGTAGAAGGAATATTTACATTTTGCTACAATCTTGTTGACCTGCTTCTGTTGGATAGTAGGTGCTTGGGCTGAAGATGTAGTGGTTGCAATGTCCTTCTGTTCACCTTTTGAACAGATTGTGAATAAGCTGAATTTTGTAGTATGAGATACTACCTTGAGTCACTGTTTAGGTGGAACAGTAGTCGGATCTACCTATGGTATTTTGTAGAGATAACCCCCCAGAGAAACAATGGCACTGTGGGATCGAGACTCATAAACAACATGGCGCTTCCACATATATGGTTGGCCCAAGAGAACATCATAGACATCCAGTGGGGAAACATCACATAATACCTCATCCTTGAAGGGATGGATGCCATATGAAAATCGACACTGCTAGCTGACACAGAGATCTCGTCCCTGGAGAAGCCACCTGATGTTGTATGGTTGCGAGTGTGGTGTTGTTGACAATCCAAAATGTTTGGCGACCTCTACTGAGATAAGGTTCTTCTGGATTCCTCTATCAACAATAAAATGCAGTGGGGTTCCCTTCACCCACATCTGTGAATGAAAAAGGCGCTCCCCCTCTTTAGGATCTATTAGTTCTTCTAGTTGAATTACTGCGGTGGCAACAATAGCAGTGGGGTCTGCGTCGATGATCTGTCTTTTACCAGTATTTTCAGAATTAGATCTTGAATTAGGGTTCGGCTCCTTGTCTTTGATATCGGCCACCAATGATTGTTTTATGGAAATCACACTATTTTTCGGTGTCCTTCTTTGTCTTCCCGTGACCCTTGCTTTCTTGTGGCTTGGAATGGTTTTTGGGAGACTATTTGTTAGGGCCATATTTATCATACTTTGGTTGTTACAGATTTGTAGACCCAAACTCCCATTTGTTCTGGTGCTTAAATTTCTTCTCAATTTTAAAAGCATATCAATCAGCAGCACCGAGAGATGAAATGTCCAGAAAATCCATTTCAATTTGGATGTATCTGTGTGGAGCCCCACGGTATTTCAGAACCAAATGTCATTCAGAGTCTTTGATACCCAGCATGGTGCACAAGGTATGGAAGGTATTGGTGAACTCCAGAACTGCTTGGCCCCTCTCTTGTCACAGTGTGGTCCATCTCATGTACTGGTCCTCATAGTTGCAAACAGGGTAATACTGTTCCTTTACTGCATCCACAAAAACATCCCAAGTGGGCTCGACCCCATATATTCCAGAATCCTTTGTGGAATTTTCTCCCAGTAAGTTTCCCACCAATGTTTGACATGGGGGAGAGCCTTAAGGAGTGCGAAGTTGATCTTTTCCCTGTCGGAAAAATTATGAATAGAGAAATAACCTTCTAGCACATTTAACCATTTTTCTAAGGCATCCACATCCATCTTTCCTTCAAATATGGGAATATCAAAATTAACTTGTACCTTTAAAGGAGAGGTACTTCCAAAGTGACCACTTGATGAAGATGCACCTGTTGTTATCGGTAGGCATTGAAGGATGTGGGAAAAATTCTCCATCATTTCATCCCTCTGTCGCGTGAGAGCTTGCTCAAGCAACAGATTAATATAATCATCTTCTCTGTCGTTTTTATTTTCTTTTTCCATGGAGGGTTTCTTGGACGTGCGAGAGTGATTGTCTTCAAGAGAGACAAGATCGAGACCCAACTTGTTATACTCGAACCTCGTCGGGGACATGCACTGAAAAACGATCAAGAGTAGTCTGCTCTGATACCACTGATCCGGATTATTTTCAGCACGAAATGAGAGCGGAGATATAATAAAGAAATTTACAGAGATATCTCAGATATCCAATAATATAACAGAAATGTATCAGATATGCAACCATAAACACAGGGATACAATAATACACAATTTTCTATTAATGAGCGAAAATGTACAAAGACTGTAAAAAATACAGAGTGAAAGACTCGCTAGAATGGTGGCATCTTATCTCTGAGAAGAGATGTGTCCACTACTTGCATTCACAAGAAGATCATTTTACAATGAGGCTCCAAAGGCCTTTTTATCATAAATAAAATCCAAAACCCTAACCCTGGAAGATGAAAATCCAATAGTTTTCTAGACCATGTTTTGGGTATTTTGGTGTATCAACTTCCCCGGGACATAACTTTGGCATACTATCTCCGTTTGGGGCGTACGATAGCTCATTGGAAATGTGTCGTCGGAGATAATCATTTAGGGGGCTCAATGATAGCCTTTGGCTATGATTGAGAAGATCGATCCCAAAAAACCTTCATTTAGGCCCTCAAAATGGCCCCGGAAGTCAAAAACTGCTAAAAATAGTAAATTACCAAAATTGCCAGAAAACTATTTTGAGCCAGTTGGAAAAGGTGGGTGGCCACCGATATCCACCTGGATCAATCCTCCATCCTTATGAAGAAATGGTATCCATTGCGTTGAGTGTCCGGGGGAGAGGGAAAAGTGTTTACTGAATCTGCATCTTGATGAGTTGCTTGCCTTGTTGGAGAAGTTGCGCTGCTTAGCTTGTTGAAGGTTGTCACGAACCTGTGGCTGGAAGGGTTGGACCTTTTTAACCAGTCTGGCTACATGAGATGCATGTATGTAGAAGGTATATTTACACTTTTCTGTAATCTTTTCGACTTGCTTCTGTTGGATATAAGGTGCTTGGGCCGAAGTTGTAGTGGTTGCAGTATCCTTCTGTTCACCTTTTTAACAGATTGTGAAGAAGCTAAATTTTGTAGTATGAGATACTACCTTGCGACACTGTTTAGGTGGAACAATAGTTGGAACTACCTCTCTTATTCTATAGATATGACCCCCCCAGAGAAACAATGACGCTGCAGGGTCGAGACTCAAATAACATGGCGCTTCCACATATATGGTTGGCCCAAGAGAACATCACAGACATCCAGTGGGGCAACATCACATAATACCTCATCCTTGAAGGGTTGGATTTCGTATTCCATTCAACACTACTGGCTAACACGAATATTTCATCCCGGGCGAAGCCACCTGATGTTGTATGGTTGTGGGTGTGGTGTTGTCAACAATCCCAACTGTTTGACGACCTCTGTTGAGATGAGGTTCTTCAGGCTTCCTCTATCAATAATAAAATGCAGTAGGGTCCCCTTCACCCACATCTGTGAATGAAAAATTCACTCCCCCTCTCTAGGATCTGTTGGTTCTTCTGGTTGAATTATTGTGGTCGTGACAATAGCAGTGGGGTCTGCGTCGATGATCTGTCTTTTACCAGTATTTTCAAAATTAGATTCTGATTCAGGGTTCGGCTCCTTGTCTTTGATATCGTCCACCAATGACTGTTTTGAGCAACATTCATCGGTGTTGTGCCAGGGGCTTTTGTGGAAATCACACCATTTTCCGGTGTCCTTCTTTGTCTTCCTGTGACCCTTTTTTTCCTGTGGCTTGGATTGGTTTTTGAGAGACTGTTTGTTAGGGTCGTCTTTATCATACTTTGGTTATTGCAGATTTGAAGACCCAAACTCCTGTTTGTTTTGGTGTTGAAATTTCTTCTCGATTTTAACAACATATTGATAAGAAACACCGAGTGATGAGATGTCCAAAAAATTCATTTCAGTTTGAATGTATCTGTGTAGAGCCCCATGATATTTCAGAACCAAATGTTGTTCGAAGTCTTTGATACCCTGCTTGGTGTGCAAGGTATGGAAGGTATTGGTGAACTCTGGAACTTCTTGGCCCCTCTCTTGCTGCAGTGTGGTCCATCTCATGTATTGGTCCTCATAGTTGCCAACATGGTAATATTGTTCCTTTACCGCATCCACAAAAAGTTACTAAGTGGGCTCGACCCCATATATTCGAGACTCCTCTGTGGAACTTTTCTCCCAGTAAGTTTCCCACCAATGTTTGACATGGGGGAGAGCCTTAAGGAGTGCGAAGGTGATATTTTCCTCGTCAGAAAAATTATGAACAAAGAAATAACCTTCTAGCAGATTTAACCATTTTTCTAAGGCATCCGCATCTATCTTTCGTTCAAATATGGGAATATCAAAATTAACTTGTACCTTGAAAGGAGAGGTACTTTCAAAGTGGTTGATTGATGAATATGCGCCTCTTGTTATCGACAGGCATTGAAGGATGTGGGAAAAATTCTCCATCATTTCGTCCTTCTGTCGCGTGAGAGCTTGCTCAAGCAACAGATTAATAGAATCATCTGCTCTGTCATTTTTCTTTTCTTCCACCATGGAGGGTTTCTTGGACATGCGAGAGTGATTTTATTCAAGAGAGACAAGCTCGAGACCCAACTTTCTATACTTGGACCTCATCGGGGACATGCACTGAAAAACGATCAAGAGCAGCCTGCTCTGATACCACTGATCCAGATTATTTTCGGCACGAAATGAGAGCAGAGATATAATAAAGCAATGTACATAGATATCTTAGATATCCAATAATATAACAAAAATTCAACCATAAACATAGAGATACAGTAATACACAACCTTCTATTAATGAGCGAAAATGTACAAAGACTGTAAAAAATACAAAGTGAAAGACTCGCTAGAATGGTGGTAGCTTATCTCTGAGAAGAGATGTCTCCGCTACTCGCATTCACAAGAAGATGATTTTAAAATGATGCTCCAAAGGCCTTTTTATCATAAATAAAATCCAAAACCTTAACCCCAAAAGATGAAAATCCAACAGTTTTGTGGACCTTGTTTTGGGTAGTTTGGTGTATCAACTTCTCGGGGGCGTAATGTTGGCATACAATCTCCGTTTGGGGCGCATGATAGCTCGTTGGAAATGTATCGTCGATGATATTCATTTAGGGGGCTCAATCAGAGATTTTGGCTATCATTGAGAAATTCAATCCCAAAAAAGACTTCATTTAGGCCCTCAAAATGGCCTCGGAAGTTAAAAACTGCTAAAAATAGTAAATTACCAAAATTGCGAGAAAACTATTTTGAGCCAGTTGGAAAAGGTGGGTGGCCACCGATATCCACCTGGATCAATCCTCCCTCCTTAGGAATCCATTGCGTTGAGTGCCCGAGGGAGAGGGAAAAGCGTTTGTTGAATTTGCATCTTGATGAGTTGCTTGCCTTGTTGGAGAATTTGCGTTGCTTAGCTTGTTGAAGGTTGTCACAAACCTGTGGCTGGAAGGGTTGGACCTTTTTAACCAGTCTAGCTACATGAGATGCATGTGTGTAGAAGGAATCTTTACACTTTGCTGCAATCTTGTCGACCTGCTTCTGTTGGATAGAAGGTGTTATCACATATAGCTGTCAAGGGCAACAAGTCATCCAAGTCTGTGGTCTGCACAGGAAGCGTCCAAGCACAACATTAAAAAGAAGTCCATTTCGGGCTGAAATATAGGCAAGCAGATAGGTTCATGTTTCAACGACGGAGAACCCATATATAGTTCATATTAGCAGCTCTCAGACAGTCAGATTTTAAAAATTACGCGAGGATTAGTGACTAGGCAGAAGCCCCAGAGTTAAAGATCGAGCATCGCGTGTCCTTCTCCAGCAGATGGGCACGATTTACTTCGGAGTTTGGGTTTCAGGTGTTTTGGAATTTATCCTCTCGATTTTCTCTTAAATGATTTTCCCAGAATGCCCAGATCTCTACCGCGTGTCTAGGCCATCAATGACCAGGGTTTCAAATTTGTATCTCTTTGGTGCTCTGGACAACTCTTGGTCAATGGCTCCTCCGTCCCCTTGCTCACGAGTACGTGGATTTCTACTGCCTGTTCGTATCCAAAGGATGGTCATGATTTTCTTCGCCATTTCGGGCTTTGGGAGTTTCGGCTTCTCCCCTCTCTCTTTCATCCAGAGTGTTTTCTCTCGAAGTCCACCGATCGTTTCCGCGTGTCCATCCAAATCTAACGGTGGTAGTTTTCTTCGGGACTTTGGGCTTCGGGAGTTTCATCTTCCCTGCTCCCGTTTTCCTCCGTAGTAGTTTCTCCCGGAGTTCACAGATCTCTACTATGTGTCCTCCTTAGATTGACAGTCACGGTTCATTTCCAAGCTTCTACACTCATTTCAGGCCAAGACATCACTCCGGGAGTTTTCCATCCAGAGCAAGCACAGTTCTCCGAAGCCTGGAGCCTCGAAGTCCCAAAATATTTAAATGATAAAAATGGCCTTATCCAAGTTTAATTAGTGATAAGCACACACTAATCACTTCGCAAGTTCGGCACTCCGGGAGTTATATACACTTTTCATTCAAAATATCCCGAACTCCGAAATGTCGAAGATACTTGGCACCCATCAGTTCCAACGCGTGGCGCTCATCTGTTAAAGACACGTGGCATCCATCTAGCGCTGACACATGGCACTCATTTCAATAATTTTTGGACATGTCTTCAGCGTATTTTTGAGTGACACATGTCACCCCTCCATCCACGACATGTCATCATAGCGTCGTCAGGCCGCCATGTCAGCTGCGGGAGATCATCCTCCGGGAAGTGTTCTTATTTAGGCACCAAGATTAGCACCATCTCCATGCGTGGTTTTAATGGATCCTAGAGTTGGTGGGCGGATAAGCTTTAACGATGGCGCTAAATTTGGTAGGTGCGCCCAGATCACCGAACGCGACTAGATCAACGACCACACTTCATTGCGGGGACACAACTTGCTCGAGCGTTAAAATCCTTGAGCGGTCCCGCAAACGAAACCATGGTATAGTAAAAGAGCCACGTGGCGGAAGGTGGTGAATTGCGGGCTCAAAAGTAGTGTGGGTCTAAACCACCTTCGACGACCCCGCATTCACGTGCTTATTAAAAGACAAATCCGAGAGCATCACGTGGCCTCCCCCTAGGCATTAAGTGTCGTTGCGATCCCAAGAAAAAAAGAAGTTAATGAAAAAGGAGTGGTGGTTGAAACCTTGCTTCACTCCATAAATAGAAGGCATGGAGGGTCTAGCCATGGAGATAGAACTGTCAGCCCGAGGTACCCCTATGGATGATTTTTCCTGCAAGCCCATGCTGATCTGAGCTCGCGTCTGACAGAAGGATACACGCACAGTTTGACAGAGGGATGCACAAACGTAAAGACTTGAATGAGATGGCCATATCACACTCCTCATAGTTTTGGGCTGATCTGAGTATAAATAGATGAGTTCAAGATTTTGTTACGGTCGTCAAATGGTTGAGCAGAGCTCCCTATTTTGTAATATTTTGATAACATAGTTGTTCTCTGGTTTTGTATGAGACTTGAGACTTTCGCATTAATAGAAGTCAACTTCTTTCATCATATTGTTTAATCTGTGATGAAACACTCATGCATGGAGGATCTAGATGAGGGTTGTAGTCGTATTGTAATGTAGGTTTGATTACAATATTGTTGTGACTAGTTTCAGTCAGTTTCTTTGTTATCTTGCTTCTTCTTATGCTAAAATGCTCATGCATGGAGGATCCAAATGAGTTGTTGTAGTCACATAGTAATGGAGGTTTGATTATTATGTTACTGTGATATATTTTAGTGTCTGAAACTTAAGTTCAAGAGTGCTCTTGTGCCTAAGATTTTCTTCATCAAGTTGCTTGAAAGTCGGATGCCCATGGCAGACTTGTCCACCTTTCTCACTAAGTCTTCCCTCTGCTCACCTTTAACCTTAAACCACTGACTGAAGTTAATGAGGACCTCATATCCCTATGCATTTCTTGTCCAGTTTTTGTGTTAAAGCATTCTTGTACTGATTTTTGTCCATTTGACCTCCACTCATAAACCTACCTCCACAAAAATTTTGATGGTTACTGGGCTTATCCTCTTGCAGTCGGAGGGTGACTCTCAGTGCTAACAGAAGGTTCTTGGGCCGAAGCTGTAGTGGTTGTAGTATCCTTCTGTTCACCTTTTGAACAGATTGTGAAGAAGCTGAATTTTGTAGTATGAGATACTACCTTGCGTCACTGTTTAGGTGGAATAGTAGTTAGAACTACCTCTGGTATTCTGTAGAGATGACCCCCTAGAGAAACAATGATGCTCCAGGGTCGAGACTCATAAACAACATGGCGCTTCCACATATATGGTTGCCCCAAGAGAACATGACAGACATCCAGTGGGGCAACATCACATAATACCTCATCCTTGAAGGACTGGATGACGTATGACAATCAACACTACTGGCTGCTGACACAGATATCTCGTCCCTGGCGAAGCCACCCGATGTTGTATGGCTGCGGGTGTGGTGTTGTCAACAATCCCAACTGTTTGACGACCTCTGCTGAGATGAGGTTCTTTTGGCTTTCTCTATCAACAATAAAATGTAGCGGGGTCCCCTTCACCTACATCTGTGAATGAAAAAGGCGCCCCCCTTCTTCAAGATCTGTTGATTCTTCTGATTGAATTGTTGTGGTCACGACAATAGCAGTGGGGTCTGCGTTGATGATCTGTCTTTTACCAGTATTTTCATAATTAGATTATGAATCAAGTTTTGGCTCCTTGTCTTTGATATCGTCCACCAATGACTATTTTGAGTGACATTCATCGGTCTTGTGCCAGGGGCTTTTGTGGAAATCACACCATTTTTCGGTGTCCTTCTTTGTCTTCCCGTGACCCTTCTTTTCCTATGGCTTGGAATGGTTTTCGTGATACTGTTTGTTAGGAACGTCTTTATCATACTTTGGTTGTTGTAGATTTGCAGACCCAAACTCTTGTTTGTTCTGGTGCTTAAATTTCCGCTCGATTTTAACAACATATCAATAAACAACACTGAGTGATGAGATGTCCAAAAAATCCATTTCAGTTTGGATGTATCTGTGTAGAGCCCCACGGTATTTTAGAACCAAATGTCATTCAGAGTCTTTGATACCCAGCTTGGTGCACAAGGCATGGAAGGTATTGGTGAACTCCATAACTTCTTGGCCCCTCTCTTGCCGCAGTGTGGTCCATCTCATGTACTGGTCCTCATAGTTGCCAACAGGTTAATACTGTTCCTTTACTGCATCCACAAAAAAATCCCAAGTGGGATCGACCCCATATATTCCAGACTCTTTTGTGGAACTTTGCTCCCAGTAATTTTCCCACCAATGTTTAACATGGGGGAGAGCCTTAAGGAGTGCAAAGGTGATCTTTTCCCTCTCGAAAAAATTATGAATAGAGAAATAACCTTCTAGCAGATTTAACCATTTTTCTAAGCCATATGCATCTATCTATCCTTCAAATATGGGAATATCAAAATTAACTTGTACTTTGAAAGGAGAGGTACTTCCAAAGTGGTTGCTTGATGAAGATGCACCTGTTGTTATCGACAGGCGTTGAAAGATGTGGGAAAAATTCTCCATCATTTTGTCCCTCTGTCGCGTGAGAGCTTGCTCAAGCAACGGATTAATAGAATCGTTTACTCTGTCGTTTTTCTTTTCTTCCACCATGGAGGGTTTCTTGGACGTGAGAGAGTGATTGTCTTCAAGAGAGACAAGCTCGAGACCCAACTTGCTATACTCGGACTTCGTCGGGGACATGCACTAAAAAACAATCAAGAGCAACCTGCTCTGATACCATTGATCCAGATTATTTTCAGCACGAAATGAGAGCGAAGATATAACAAAGCAATGTACATAGATATATCAGATATCTAATAATATAACATAAATGTATCAGAGATGCAACCATAAACACAGAGATACAATAATACACAATTTTCTATTAATGAGCGAAAATGTACAAAGACTCTAAAAAATATAGAGTGAAAGACTCGCTAGAATGGTGGCAGCTTATCTCTAAGAAGAGATGTGTCCGCTACTCTTGCGAATAGTGTCTTCTACTCACATTCGCAAGAAGATGATTTTACAATGAGGCTCCAAAGGCCTTTTTATCATAAAGAAAATCCAAAACCCTAACCCTAGAAGATGAAAATCCAACAGTTTTGTGGACCATGTTTTGGGTATTTTGGTGTATCAACTTCCCGGGGGTGTAACTTTGGCATATGATCTCCGTTTGGGGCGTACGATAGCTCATTGGAAAGGTATCACCGACGATATTCATTTTGGGGGCTTGATTAGAGACTTAGATTATCATTGAGAAGCTCGATCCCAAAAAACCTTCATTTAGGCCCTCAAAATGGCCCCGGAAGTTAAAAACTGCTAAAAATAGTAAATTACCAAAATTGCCAGAAAACTATTTTGAGCGAGTTGGAAAAGGTGGGTGGCCACTAATATCCTCCTGTATCACATACACCCCTTCGGATTAAGGGGGGGGGGATTGTTGGAAACCCAATCCATGTGGAGAAGGAATATGAAGCATAAAGCAAGTGTAACGGTCATTGGAGTCCAAGAGATCCTTGGGAGACAAACCAAAGGGTCATAATCATTGTATATATATCTGTATCATATCTTTCATAAAATACGCACTACACGCTTTATCCATTTTGTGTGTCTAACAATACCAATTGATCTAAATTGTGGCAGTTGGAATGGATTGATAGGTTGATTGGATTATTCTATTTCTTTTTATGGATTTCTGTTAAGAGTAAGGAGTGGTGTGGTGTAGGGAGTCACATGGATATGTGGGTAGTTGGAATTATGTTTGTAAACTTGATTTCAATGCCTGGATAACGGTAGGCTGGCTGACATATTTCTTGACTTCAATCACGTTGACGACCATCACCTAATACTTCATGTGTTGCAACAAAAATAAGATTTATATTACGACCTATAACACCTTATCGTCCACAGAAAGTTTCATTTTATTTTTTTTGTGCATTGACAACGTATAGAATTTATCAATGATACATTCACACCATTTGTATCTCATTAACCACATCAATTGAATTCATGTTGAAGCACTGTAGTTTGATCATCCATGCAATCTGATGACCAGTGCCCAAAAACATAGATTGATCGTGATAATTCTCTTAATTATCAACTTAGAGAACTTTCCACTGAGTTAGGCAAATTACACAATGATTCCACAACATTTTGCCTAATTAATTATCATACTTTTTGGCGATGAGCATGCATTTAAATGAATGGGCAGTGTTATGAATGTTTGGTGTGATGAAAGTAATTTGAGTCTCCCATATTCATACATTCAAGCTTAAAGAGAGGTGGCAATATGATTTAATAGGGAAAATGTGATAAATGCATAAACATCAACATCCATTAAGTTTCATTGTACGTTTCCTTACACATCGAAGGACATTAAGTTTCATTGTAAGTTATGTTGTTTTCACATGCATCTCAGTTGATCCTTTGATTCACCAGGTGTTCATTCCAGAGAAAAAGAAACTGTGAAACACAATGTAATGAAACAATCGACATGTTTATTACCAACAGTGAATATATTTTCAGGCATTGTATGCTAATGGGTGCACATGACAAGATCTAAGAAGATTGGAAAGAATTGACTCGTTCCAAGATGATCAATATGATGATGGTTTCGTAGAAGCCAAGCCACACACACTGTACTCTTGTACATTTTCTACAATTTGAAAAATAATTTCATAGTATTCATCATGCAAAGAAAATAGTTTGAATAGAATGACGATCATTTATCATTATTTGAGAAGCATTAATGCAATTGAAACAACATAAAAATACAAAACGAGATTATTGAAAGAAAAGGAATAGAAATGTGTACCTTAGCTATCATTAAGTTGGACAAGGAGGAGGAGGAACCGTGAAGTGTGGGGGGGAAGGCGCATTGGCAGTTGTAGGAGAATAATCATGTGGCCTTGTAGTCCTAATCTCTTTGATCGATCCGCTGCCTCCATCTCCAATACAAAAGAGCCCAGACAACAATTGGAAAATCCCAAGCATTTAATGGCCATGTTTTCAGCTTAGTGGAGGATGTGTGGAGTTGTGGTGATAGGAAGTTGAAGCGCCATTTGACAACCTAATGGGGGTAATTGGATAATAGTAAAATAGTAAATGTGAAAGAATAGTTTGATAACCCTGCCATTTGATAAACCTAGACGATAATTTCATAATCCTATTAGGTAAATGTGAAAATGTAAACAATTTCAATAATGATAAACGTATGCATTGATAAATGCAAGGAAGCTAATTTTCAACATCCCATCCGTTGATTTAGAGGAGATGATGAGAACATGCCAACATCTTTAATTCTTGACCATGAGATTAAAGTTTTTAATTAAAAGATTGATTCATCCACCGGTTTTCAATAGGGGGGACATCTATTGACATAATAAAAGATGATTCATCCACCGGTTTTCAATAGGAGGGACATCTATTGACATAATAAACATCATGGTTAATGGTCAATCTCTATGCCTTAGGAAAAAACATGTTAAAGACACAACCATGAATATTCAAGGCAATATCTCAAAGTGTATTAAGATGTGCTCATCAACCACACTTTCCTCCTCTAACCACAAAAACCTTGGTCCCTAATTCCTTGTATAAATTTAATAAACAATGCCCTTACAACGTTCAAGACACAATGTCCTTGATAAGTTTTTTTCACCATTAATAAATAAAAACTCCTAAGGTGATTTCTTTATGACATTCAAAACGATGCCTTTTTCTTTATGACATTCAAAACGATGCCTATGTAACATTTAGTTAAAGAACATTTCACATGGCAAATCTATTTCTCTTAATTTACATGCACATTTAAATTTTACATGGCAAATCTCTTAATTTACATGCACATTTAAATTTTAAAAAATCTTTATGATATAGGCAATGCCTTCACACCTATACAACATTTAGTGAAAAAAATACATTATACATGCTAAGTCGCTTATATGCACACTTAAAATTTTGAAAATATAAAATTACTAAATAAAAGATTAATTAACTTTTTTTTTAACCAAAATATTTCTATAGTTTTAGTTTTATTGAAAACACACATTTTAAAACCAAAAGATATATATAATTTTAAAGATGGGATATGAATGGCAAATTCAAGGTGGACAAAGCCCTGACCAAGTTGAGTGGTGTCCATTCATTTATTCTTTTACGATGGGTGACAGCTTTTAACGATGACCATGTACACTTTTCGTTCTCTCGGCTTCCTTCCATTTTCCTTTAGCTGGCCGCATGTCCTGGCCGCATGTCCACGTGGTTATTGATCCCCTCGATTGTATAGTTGTCATCCTAAGCTCTTAGAAGTCGGTCCGTTTCTTTTTGACCCCAGATGGGCTTGGCGCGGTTTATTGTCGGCCACTA
>JZKD02S2124912.1:0-27404 GCA_000966675.3 Picea glauca
GCGTGGAAGAGTGTACATACTTCTGGGGTGTAAATACTTCATGGGGTATAGACACGGCTGAAAGCAAAGAACCTCTGCATCAGGAAGATAATCAGGCTCCACAACCAACACAGGGGGCGTCCACCCTTCTAGCCTTATCACAATGACCCAACATGTCCACTTTGTGGGAATTGAACCTTGGGGGGGATAACAAACATGTTACCCAATCACTCAAGCTATGAACTTGGGACTAGGTGTGTTTAGTTTATTATTCCAAGCATAATTGAAATATTGAGAATGTGCATAAGGCATACCTTGAGTTGTAGGGCATGGTAGTCCTTGCCTTCTCCAGTCGATGAAGCAAACTTGATCCATATTCTGCTCAACTCCATCATATATGGCCTTAAACCCAAGTAATTATGGATACTAGCTGATGTCATGATTGTCCTTATAAAGGTTGTATATTTTGTTTAATGGGCATTCATGGAAAGCAAGCTTTTTAGTGCATTTCAAACAAAAAATTGCCAAAACTGTCTCTGCCTCCTCTTGCTTCTTTTTTACTTGGAGGGTATCAACCTATATTGTTAGTGCATGAAATATATTTGTTTTCGTGTCCTCCAATAGGTTGACACTCTCCACTTTTGTCAATCAAACTGTATCTTTGGAAGTTTGTACAATAAACCCACTTGTTCTATTGTTCTTCTTAGTAGTAACTCTTCAGTAGCTTCTGCAAACATTTTAGATTTCATCGTAGGTACATTATGAGATATCTCTAGATGCAATCAAGTTTAGGGATTCCATCCACTCATCTCTTATCCCTCTCAAGAGTACTATTTTAAGAGAATCTTTATCTATTGTGCAATTGGTAGATCTCTTGTAGCTATAGTGAAACCTCTCAACATAGTCCTTTAGGGACTCAACTTCTCCCCAATTCATTTGGAATATTTTATCTCTTGAATATCTTGCTTTGTAATATTCTCATTTTTTCTTGTTGAAAAGGTCCTTTGTTTGCTCCCATATTTGAATACTATGTCCATTAAGGCCCATGAACCACCAAAGAGTTGCCTCCTTCAAAGTAGAAGGTAAGAGTCTCAATTCCATAGCATCATTCTTATATTCATAGGTCTTACATAGGACTTCAAACTCAAAAAGAAAAGTCTATGGTATTCAATGACCATTCCATGGAAATGGGGAAGAGTAATTGGATTGATGTTCTTCATTCTTACTTACCGCTCTCTTGATAGGATAGGAAACTCAAACATCATTTGTTCTTCTATCATTCTTTGTCCCTCTCCTTCTTCTTCTTTTTCTTCTACAATAATGAATAGAGAGGAAAACCCAAAATATGACGATGAAGAGGTTTCCAAGTCCTCTTATTCCTTGACACTTTCGTCTAGTTGCTTGGAAACCTGATTTGAACTTTCCATGGCGATTGTTGACTCAAGAATCCCTTCTTGTTATTGCCTCTTATTCCCTATTTGTCTTGCACTTTAGTTATCAATTTTTTATAACAATATTTCTAATTTATTGCTACCATGATGCATGCATTCTTCTAAACAAAAAACTATTGAATACAGAAAATAAGACCTCTTATAAAAGGAAACTCTTGAGAACCTTGGTTCCTTCTCTCCTTTACAATGGTATTCCCATTCAACACTGTTTTCTTCCTTAAAGGTTTTATTACCTTCTCAACAACGATACCAAAAAGTGGTAACCTAAAGAATTGTAATAATAAATGTTGTTGAATCCCAAAATTATCAACCAAGGGAATCATAGACTTTTGAAGTGTTGTGCAATATTTATGCAACCTTAAAAGTTAAAAGGCCACAAAATTGATTTTGTATTACTTCTTTTTAAGGAATAGAAACCACATGTGTTTTATTTTCATTTTTTCTGCAACAAGGATTCTAGTCTTTTGTAGCATAAGTCATCCCAACATAAAATGTCTTTAGCTCATCGGTTGGTTCTACAAAACCCTATAACTCCTTGAAACTAAAACTATGTTGTTGGAACTAAAATAAATTGCTCAAAACTCAATGCTATAAGAGAGAAACTAAGCACTGAAGAGTAAATTCAATGCTTTGGAAATAAACCTAATCTATAGTGCACTTGAACAAAATAATAGTTCCTCTATCCAACAAAGTGTTCATTGTATGTTGGTGAAAGGATAATCACAACAACATAATTATTTTAACTATAGAACTGGAAATGACAACACAATGAATCACAAATGTAGATGTAAAGACACATACAAAGGTGCATTCATCGGTGGCCTCTTCAAGTAGGCTCTTCTTGAGAAGGATTGTTAAATCCCTTCTTAAATCACTTAGATCATCTCAAAAGAATAATAGTTTTTATTTCACCGTCAAACTTCAAAACTACAACTCAAATCTAAAGCTCTCTAACCCTAGATATATGCAACTTCAAAATCTAGAGAGCCCCCCTCTTTTGCTCGGACCTCCCAACTTACCTTTGTCTGAGGAGTAAGCAAGATTTTTGCTTCTTGGTCTAGATTTGGGGGAATAGAAGATTTCTCTTTCATCGGATCTTGAGGTACCACATCTTGCTCTTTTGATGCCTCTTAATTTAGATATGGGGGAATAAAAATTTCCTCTTTCATCAAATCTTGTGATTTCACTTCTTTCTCGTTAAAAGGGATGTCCCATTCATCTAGCTCGATCTTGCTAATCACTTGATGTTCTACTTTAGTGCCAACCCACCAAGTTGACTTATGTTGATGTTTCCTTGCTTGCCTTGGCCCTCTCGGGTAATGTGTTCCCAAATTTCTAATTTCAAAACAAACTTTGCATCGGAAAGTTATGTTTTCATAGTCCAACTTTTGAGACCAAGAGAAGTTTTCACCTCTCGAGTTTATTTAAGTTGGAAACCCTTTGCTGAAGTCCATTTCCACAGAGATTTGAGCATATGTAGTGATATTATGGTTCTAAGTTTCCTCACTTCTGTAATGGAATTTTCCAATAGCTCGCGGAGAAGGTAAACACCAAAGATGTAGGGGAAGATTTGGAAGTCTAATCCAAACTAGATTTGTGGATAGAGTATCTATCAATGGATCAAAGGTTGGAGTCCAGGGTTTCAAGCATAATCTAGATTTGCCCCAAAACCAAGGACCTAATTTTAAAATGAAATCTCTATCTTTAGCTATATCAAACATAATGATGAAGAACCCCTTTGCACAAGGGTAAATGAAAGCATCTTCTTTTAACTCATGTTGTCAGGAGTCTAAAACATCTAATTTATGAAAATCAAGAAAACACGACAAAGATTGTTAAAATGACAAACAAGTGCATTTGTACTGTAAAAAGATGCCTTAGTTACAACATCTTTCCCTATTAGAATAGAAAGACTCAGATTTTCTTGAACCAATAAATGAGAAGAAGAATGATAAACATTGTGCACAACATCTTTAAAGGAGGCCTTACCCAAGATACCACTAGTAGCTGGAGTCGAAGATTGAGTTAAAACTAAAGGAGCCAATGTGTTTTCGGAGCTTGGAATGTTTTCTTCCAAAATGCCAGACACGCCAGAGGTGGTTCAAGATGAAATCGTTGCGACCATGCATGTAAGGGAAAGCACAGGGGGTGAGGAACAAGGTTGTGTGGTTGTCACTGAGGAGGGAGGATCAATAAAGAAAATGAGAAGAAGAATATCGGGCATCGAGGTCGGATTGGGATGAAAAGAGGTCTTTGTGCATGACTATGGCAGAACACTGGCCACTGTTGCCCGGAACAAACTCTCGAGTGGCATTTCACAATGCACAAGGGTTATAATAGTTATTAACATGGGAGCATATTGGTTATTATCACAAGGGGCATATGAGTTATAGGGTCCATTAACATAGGGATTGTAATGGCTATTAACATGGAGACCTAAGAGTTATTAACATGGGGACCACAAGAATTATTAATACAAGAACCATATAATTTATTGACATGTGGACTATAAGGGTTATTAACATGAGGACGATATGGGTTATAAATGTTACGGGGGATATAAGGGTTATTAACACATGGACCATATTGTTTATAAAGGTTATAACATAGGGACCATAAGGGTTATTATCAAGGGGATTGTTATCGCTCTGTAAATTCCCAGAGGTTGTTGGAAGATAGAAGAAATTTATCAGAGGTAACTTTATCCAACCACTTCGAAACTGGGATCTAGCCCTGCCAATTTCAGAGAGGGATCTCTCTGTAAGATTTAACTTTGTTTCGGTTTTTAGATATTAGGATAGTTAAATAAATAGATTTTGTTGTTTGTTTTATAAAAATGGTTGAAATATTGCTTACGCATCCATTGGGCTATGGGGTCTGTTTTATAAAGTTCAAGACCAAAGAACAGATTGTATAAGGTGCTTTCACAGGGCAAGATAATACAACTGTTAGATCCTTTAGAATAAAATGACGGATAGTAGAAAAGATGAGATAATCAGTTAAAATAAAGAAGCATTTAAGAATTTATTTATCATAACATCAGAAGTCAAACGCTTAGATCTTTAAAATCTAGAAACAGAGTATACAAAGATAAATTATGTGACTTTAACTTCTTTTAAATGATCAGATGTAGAAAACATAAATGATTATGAAGACAGAAAAACAATTCAACGAAGAGGAGCCAACTTCACCAATAGTTAACACGCAGGAATCCTGTGAAACATCCATTTTATTACTAGTAGATCTCTTGAGAAAAATTGCAGTGCTTACAGCTTGCTTGGGTGTAAAGATCAACCCTCAGTACTTCGAAATTTGAAGTATATATAGAAAAGATTACAATCGATCATGTATTTAATGATCAAGACATGGCAAAATCTAAAGCTAACTAACTAGATAACATAATGCAAAATTGTAGGAACCTCTTATGATCTGTCGGATTCTTCATGTTGATTTTGGGAAGGATGGTTGGCAAGTCATCAACCTGACTTTGACTATTCTGCATGTTGACTTGTACATCCACCTCATCTTCTACTCAATCAATTCACACTGCTCTTCCCATCTATGTTGATTGGGAATGGTGACTTTTAGTAGCCTGCGGTACACTTCATCTATTTCTGTGTATTTTGTGAAAGTTGGCTTAGTGATGAAGATATGCTTGATTTCATGCTAGATGTTGAGGTCTAGTTGCAGAGTCTCTAAAAATTCTTTACTTGTGATGTTACCCTGTATCCCTAAAAACTTGGACTTGTCCTTTTCCATCGTCGCGATTCTTTGCTTGTAATCGGAGAGTGTCATCAGCTTGTCATTCAGAACTAGTAAACTGGGAAGACCTTTCTTTTGCAAAACATCGATCTTGCTAAAAAAATATCTGAACTCTGATATCCATGTTCTCGGCTTTCTCCTCCAATTGCAACATTAGTCCTCTTTTGGTCAGAACCCTTTTGACCTCGAGGATAGTCTCTATCCTATCCTTAATCTTCAGGTTTCCTAGCTCTTCTTTAGTATTCGAATTAAGAAACTTGATGATTTCATTTGCTTATGTGAGCATTTCTCCCAGCTCTCCCTTTATCCTGTCGATAGCCTACCTGCTCCTCGACACCAGTTCATGTTGTTCAAACATGATTTGCACCATGGACCAGATTTCATTTATGGATTTTGAGATATCCATCCAAATGTTCTCTTTGGCTTATGCCAGTGTTTTTCCCACAACTGTTTACTTCTGCAGTTGTTGTATCTCCTGCTTCAGTTTTTCTGATGTATGTCTCTCTGTATTGTAGCTAGCTTGGAAAAAAGATTTAATCTTTTGGAGATTCTCAATCTCTTGTTCCAGTCTTTTGATTTCCATTCCTTGTAAGGTCATCTTCTCCATTGATTTTTCTAAAGCTTCAGATGTCCCTGGAACTGTTACTGGGGCAGCTGATGGAAGTTCTGCAGTAGTAGTTGTTGATGCCATCACTATGCTAACTCCTGTGAGGGGGACTGCACTCAATGGGATGACCTCCATGGGCTCTGCCTATTCCTTCTCCTTTACTAACCTTTCTAGCTTTGCTTCCATCTCTTTGATCTGTGCATTCTTCTCCATGATTAATTTTAGAATCTCCTCTTTTTGACCCTCTATCTCTGCCATCTCTTTGGTTTGTGAGTCTTCAGTAGCTGACAGATTTAATTGCTTCCCCAAGGAGGCTATCTCAATGTTCTTTTTCTTCAACAACTCTTCAGCTTCTTTCACATTTGAGGGGTCATACCCAATCTTTAGTACCAACTCTTCCAAAGACTTTATCCTATTGTCCTTTGCAAAGGAAGACACTTTCTCCAGCTTTAATTGAGTCTGAACATTGTTCAGAGAAACCTGTAATTTTGCAGCGGTTGTGGAAGCATTTGCCAATGTTGAGAAAACCATTTCTCCAATCTGTCTGTGCAAATCCATCTGATCAGCTGGGTGTACTTGCTTGGCATCAAACTCAAGTGTTGATCTTTTGTAATCTGTGATTTCCTTTCGATGAGGAACTTGTTCCTGCAGAAATGCCATGTGCATTCTCCCTTTTTTTGTATCAGAAGCAGAGAGCAATCTATGTTGTGTTGTTGATGTTTGTTTCCAAAACTGAGCATAGGTGTGACTTGTCAGCATCTCGTTTTTCTTCTTGATTAAATCATATTTCTCAAAGATACTCAGTTTTGCAGACTCTTGTGATGGTTGGGTGCTCAAAGTGGTATCGGTCTTCTTCTTTGAGGAAGAAGTGGACATCATCTGTTGGCTGCCTGAGAAAGGTGGTGAATGCTCTCCCTAGACTACTATGGTAGACTGGGTCTCTTCCTCTCCAGACCTGTCAGTTGTGTGACTGGTTTTGGGCCTTTTCTTGTACACCTAGAACTCCTCAGCTGAGACTTCAGTAATCAAAGGGGAGGCATCCTTTCTGGTCCTTTTCTCCTTTGGTATCTGTGGAGTAGTGGTCTGTGAAATAATGGCTGGAGGATATTGTTATTCAACATCTTCTAGAGTGTTCACCTCCCACTTTGTTTGGTTCATAAATTTCTCGATCTTTGGTCTAGGCACATGAGCATATGGAGAAATTATATTCCTCAATCTCATTTCTACAATAATCCCACATGGATCATAGTGCCAATGGAAACTAATTCCAAACTCCATTTCCTTTAGTAGTTTTTATGCCTCTTCCCCGACAGCTCGACTGTTACACATAAAGGATCCTATCTGCCCTTTAATTCTCAACTATTGTTTCTTCTTCAAAACTACAAAGTGTATGTCATCTGAATTGATCATTTGCCTGATGTATTCCAAGGCGAATATCCTCACATGTACATATCTAGGAAGTTTATAAGGAGCCAGCTCACATCCATAAATTCTAATTTCCGTGTGATTTTGATACAGATACCAGTCTCCAGTCTTGGTGAGGTCCGAGAGGTGTAAAATTCTTTGGATCTCCTCATTTATCCTCGGTTCTTGTCTACCATTGAGCATGCTTACCACTGGGTGGTAAAACTGCTCAATGAATTGCTTGAAATTAAACTCTGTGGAGTTTTTTCTCACTAATGAAGTCCAAGAGGTGACAGGCTGTGGTTTGTTGTCATGGTCCAGTTTTTGCATGGAAAATAAGAACTTATCTACTTGAAAGAACATGAACATGTAAGCCAGTATCGAAGAATACCGAAACATGCCCTCTGTGGGAAATCTGAAAAGTTGCTCATGCATGTTCTTGGCTAGAAAACTGATGTAGTCGAACTAGGTGGTGGCCTTTTCTTCGGTAGAGAAAATGGACAGGAAACCTAGGATGGGCTCGTCCACCCATTCATCTAAATAATAACCGAGCAGACAACATAATGATGAAATGACTTGGTTACCTTTTTCTGAAAACATGGAAGAATGGTATGGGGGATTTTTCTTGTGGAATTGGGCATTATGTGGGAGGAAAAACTTGAAAATCTACGCTCTCTAGGGAAAAGACAGATTCTAGTACATTTCAGTTAGAACTTCAAGGGTGAAAGGAGAGGGGAATTCAACTCTGGGGATTTGCATCATCTGGTCAATGGCCTTAGGCGTGATAGTGAAAAGTGTTTCTCCAAACGATGAAACAATGGCTCTCTGATCGGGGAGATAATGCGCCTGGCACTTGAGGGCGAATTCGGGAAAATGGTGAATTTGGTGAAAGAGATACAGTGGGAGATTGGACTCCCAGAGTCTAATCTCGTCACCTTGATCTAGGAAGGTGTCCCTGAACCATGAACGCAATTCGGCAAAATCGAATTCGCATCTGGTCTCTGAGATCATGTAGTTTTTGTCAGCTAATGGAATCCAGTCGAGATTGACAGGAGGCAGGAGGAATGGATTTTCCTCGACCTCTGATTTCTTAGATTTTGGCGCCATCAACTCAACTGGTACCTGCAAACTAAAACAAAAAATGTTAGCGGGTGATTGGCTTTATCTCGGTTACTGGTTGACAATGGAAGGTGAAAAGAGCTTCTGGTATGCGGAGAAAATGTGAACAGTGCGATAATGGTGGAAACAAGATTAAATTTGGGCGAATGGGTATCCGTTGGGCGCGGGGGACAGGTCAACAAGCTAACAGATGTGTTAGCCTGTATTAATTAGCCAACAGATAACTGGGTATGAGGTGTAAAGTAAAGGACGAGTGACGGGTGTGCCAGGATGATGAGGAAGGCGGTGATTGGAGGGTACGTCAAATGGGACATGACGTTTGACGGGTGAGTGGAGGGAGGTATGTTGGTGGGTTTATGAGACGTGACTTGTAAGCAGCAAGAAGTGGAGTGTGATGTCACAAGGTGGCAGGTAGTGGGGTGTGATGTCACGAGGCGGCGGTGGTATAGGAATCTGGTATGATGGTATGTTGGAGGGGGGGTTAGGCAATAAATGGTTTAGAGCAAGGGGGGTCCGACGTAACAGATTTGTGACATGTCAGGATGGGGCCTGCCGGGAAAACCACCATATCGGACCCCCCCACTATTAAAGGTAGAACGTTCGGGGGGGTCCAGAATTTCTTGTCGGCCATAGATCTAAGTGGTGTTTGCTCAGCCGTTGATCTCGGTGCACCCTTTAATCACGAAGCGCACATCATATTCCTTTGCAAAAACTTAGGATAGCGCGTATTTTGTGGGTTTTAGCGCCATTCCCTCTTATTTTAGTCACCAAGGGGTTAGAAAACATCATTCACATCAAAACAAAGAATCTCGACCATCATTAAGCTTGTCTTATCGAAATAAATCCAATTAACCTATGTTCTATCCTATTTATCTAACACATTTAATCCGGATTATATTGTTGGGTTAAGAATTACTCTACCCTGGGGCTATTTGACCAAGATTAAACAGTTTAATCAAATTTATTCACTACCTAGCCTATCTACTTGACTAAGATTAAACAGTTAGCCAAGCTTTATTCACTAATCCTATCAACATAAATTCAAAGACTTGACCATGATTAAATTGTATGAACAAGTCAACATTATTGATGGGGCTATATCATTTTTCTTTTATGCCCTCTTTTGTCTTTTTCTTTTCTTTTCATCTTTTTCCTTTTCTTTTGAAAATAATTTGCAGAATGAAATATTATTTACAACCAAATTACACCAAGAGTGGAAATTTTCCAGTCACCAATTGATCCTATGAAACATAGGGTTATAACAGGGATCATTGCATTATATGATTTACAAGAGTTATGTGCACATAGTAGGGGTGATAAGTGTTAAAATGTCGGATGTTCTCATTTTACCATAGACAATATCACAATATTGTCACCCAACCATAGGCACGCATCCACCCCCGAGCACCATAGCCTTTGCTAGATAGAATGATTCCAGAAATAACACTAGAACCAATAGATAACCAAGAGGGCATATCTTTCTCCAAAGATAGCTCACCATTCAGAAAGTCCCAAAGCCATAGAACAAGAACAATACTCAGTTGCAACAGTTGCAGTTGTAGCAGTTGTAGTTGCAGTTGCACTTACCAAGAATACCACCAAGAATATCAAAATACCATCAAGAATGCCACCAAGAATACCACCAAGAGATACTAAGAGGTAAGGCACACATCTTAGGCTAGATAGCGCTAGAGAGAGAGACCAAGAATCATCCCAAAAGATCTACCTTCCATTCTTGCAACTATAGCTCCAAACTTGCCCTATGCTTGAGAGAGTGAGTGAAGTGAGTGAGTACAAATGAGCTCAAGCGCCCTCTATTTATAGTGCTCCTTGTCACTGGTCTAGGCTGACTTCTCTTTCTAGAGGGTAATACTTTAATATGAATTCTTTTACTGAGTCGACTTGTTTTCTAGGGTTTCTACACATCTGTTTAGGGATTCTCTTGCTTCCAGAATATTCTATTCTAGCCAAAGGTTACACATGGAGGTTAATACCTCCCACAACTACCATAATATCAACAATAAGGGTTATTCACACAGGGATCATGTGGTTAGTAAGATGGCCACCATAAGGGTTATTAAGATGGGGACCATAGGGGTTAAAATGATATTACCACATGTACCACCGAGCTTATAGGGGTTATAACAATTATTCACATATAAACCATATGACAATAGGAGTAATTAGCAAGAGGTCTATAGGGTTTATTAACACAGAGACATATATGAGTCATGTGGGTATAAACTAATGATTGTATCAATTATTAATTACTGCAAATTTACCAATTATTATTTTTGAATCTAATTGACCTCATTTTTTCCCCAATTAACTATGAAAATTAGACCTTAGAATGCTAAAAAATTACAACATGGAAAATTATAATAAATTACAATACAACAACTCAAGAATTTCCATGGAATCAGAAATTCATGGATTTCTTACAAAAGTTAGGTTCAAGATTTGCAGTAAGTCCAAGGATCATCATCCTATGACTTAAGCCAAATATATGTAGGTGGTGGATCATCCACAAATAACAAGACCAATTGTCCCCCTCCCACTCTTTTTGGGCACAAGGCTCCTCATGGATAACTAAAGGTACACATGGCATCTTGTAAATAGTTAGAGGGTGATCATTTCAACCTTGCAATCAACTTTGTTGTTGTTCATTTTTCTCACGATCTTGTAGCCTGACATAGCGGTAGGGCTTGTGTTGGCCTTTCATATATATATATATATATATATATATAAACATGCTACACATGTTACCATGGATCGAGGCTTCCAAATCTTCATCCACATATGAAAATGAACTCCAAAAGGGCTCAGTTAATAAATGGATAAATTGAATATGTTCGATTAGTTTAATTTTTCACGCAAGGTAAAGTTTTGTCTTTATTCGTTCATTTTTTTCAAATTTTGGTGATATGGGGTTATCTTAAAATGGGCTAACATAGTAACACCCTTGAAGTCAAAGTTCCATGATTAAAATTCCTATGGCTTTAGATAAAATTCCTACTAATTTTTTTTTCCACCAAATGTTATCTAATGAAAAACCATTTTGAGACCCATCATTTCGTTTCTTTAAAACACACTTGTCTTAAGTATTTACTTCTCTAGCTAACAAATGAACCACAAAGAAAAACTCTCTCCAACCTCCTAAAACCCTAAAATTATGCATAAATATCATGGATAAGAATGAAATATGGTCTCCAACCTCCCAAAACTTTAAAGTTATGCATAAATATCATGGACATGAAATTGGATTCATATGAACATAACAAGGTTGTGTGGCAGCGTAGTCCCTACCAACGAGGTTAGAAAGCAAATTGTGGAAAATGGGGTCGAATTCTAAATGACTGAAGTGTTTGGTGCAAAATGTATATCACGAAAATGTTGTGTGCAACATGTATATCATGGAACATGGGGCAAAAGTAAATGACGCTTGGCATGTAGAGCACCATTTATTTTTTGAAGGTATATAACAAACATTTATTTTTTGAAAGTATATAAGAAAGTACAAATTTGTTGACAGTGGAAGAATAAATTTGGAAATTTAAATGCATTTGCCATATGGACTAGGGAAAGATAAAAATATATGAAGACATAAAATTAGAAGGAGAAAAGAAATAAAAAAATTTAAATGCATTTGTGAACAAGGGGTATAATTAAATAACGCTTGCAATGTAGAGCACCATTTATTTTGAAATATATAAAAAATTAAAAGTCGATTACGTATAAAAAATTAAATGCATTTGTCATACAAACCGTTGAAAGATAAGAATGTATGAAAACATAAATTTAAAAGGAGATAAGAAACCATTTTTATTTGAAATATGTCAAAAAATAAAAGTTCGTTGCATACTACTGGAAATTTTGAAATATACAAAAAAAATTAAAGTTTGTTACATATAAATCAGAATTTCAATGCGTTTGTCATGTAGACTAGGATTGGGGCTCTCGTGGACCATTAGAGAAATATGTACAAGAAACAAGATTGTAGAAAGAAGATAGAGTGCAATACCTGCAAAAAAAAAAGATGGAAAGGTATGAGTGTTTCCCTACACATCTGTATTTAAGAAAGTGGAATAACTAGGTTGATAAACAAAGCAGGATGTGATCAATAGACTTATAGTGAGGGTACAAATGAGCCCTTTGGCTATTTTCTTGCAGTTGTCGTTTCATTGATGTTGCTGACGACTACGGTTTCAATGATGTCGTCGACGCTTCCTGGAATCGTGGCAACTGCTTGTTGCCTTTCGTCGACGACCTGCTTCAATTGTGTTTTGTGTCATTCTTCAATGTAGCTTCTCATTGGGGCAACGTTGATCTCATTCCGGATTTTTCTGTTGAAAAGATCATTTTCTAATTCCTGGAAGTCGGTAGAAAGATTACAGAGAGCCTAATGAATTTCCTCATTATGTACTAAATATTTGACTAGCCAGTCGTGGACGTGAGCTTGATCAAATTGAAGGATGTTGTAAAACTTTTCCAGAGACAAGGCCTTAAACATAGCAACCTATTTATCGAACTCTTGCATGGTTAAGGGCAAGGAGTTTGCGATTAAGTCGGGGTCTTGGAAGTCATTGGTTTTCCCAGCTAAGTCTATATTTGACAGCCCTGTGAATAATTTATCTTTCTTCGATATGGCTTGTTCACATGATTGAACAATGAGATGCAGGTTCTTCACTTTTTCTTTCCAACATGCATTCAATTGACTGATCCGGTTTTTGGATGGAAGATCTTGTTCTCTTCCTTTTGTTTCTGTCATATTGTTGACAATGGTGCCAAAAGGAATGACCATTTTTAAAAAGAAATTTTCTTCACCTTTTAACTCAGCCTGCAAATGTTCAAGCAAACTATGTGCCTTGGTTCCAAGGGAAGTGATGGTTTGTGATATTTTCCACGCCTCGGTAACCAGATCCATTCTTTTTTTGATATTATTCTCCACATATCCTTTACAAGATGCTAGCAGGGTGGAGGATGCTTTTACGTTGGCTCTAGGGATGGCAGACATGGCTATTGCCAAAGGATTGACAAGCAATGGTATAGGAATGAAAGCATCTTCCAATTACTTGACCCGATCCTTCAATCTAGCATTCTCAGTCTCGATGCCTCCAATGGAATCACGAAGTGATTCTTTGCTCACTATGTGAAGTTGACAGATTTGGGGCGACCGCATGAATGAGATTTCCCTTTCTTATTTTTAACATTTTTTTTCTCAATTATCAATTTTTTGGACTGGCTATAAAAAATAGTGCTATGGAACACGAAGGATTCATCTTTGTTAAAATTTCCGGCAATGGATATGTCCATTGAACGATTATGGTGGATGGCATCTTCGGGCTGATCAAGGAAGCAGATCATGCTATCTAGATTAGTGTCAAGTTCCATGTTCTCACTCTGAATTTCTGGTTCTTCTGCCTGCCCCACATTTTTTCTTCTCTTCTTCTCTACTGGAAGCTTGTGAGAACTATCAATTTTAGAGTGAGGAGGGTCGTTATCTCCTCCTTCGTTTGAAGAACTCTGAGTTTTTTTGTTGTTGTGGTGGATAGTTGGAGCGATGCTCCGGGATGTCGTACTTTTTGGAGTGTTATTTGTCTATTGAACACTCTTGTCACCGGGGCCTTTCCCCTATTGCGTGTACAATTTAGTGCAACTTTGCACTATGTCTACGTCATCGGCATCAGAGGCAGGATCGTTGCCACCACTGTCTCTGTTTTTGGGCAGGTTTTTATTTAAAAAACAATTGTCGAGGCCAAGTGTTTGTAAATGTTGTTGAAAAATATTATAGGAGTCGAACCCTCTTATGATTTTAGCATATCTCGGGTTGGAGATGCTAGAATGTGCTGCGAATTTGTCAATTTTGTTGACGTTTTTCAACACGAACTCCCCTACTTTTCAAGGCAGAGGAATGAACTGGTTTTTTTTCTTCGTTTGCAATAGATGGAACCAATAGTTGTATTGTCATGCTACTTCTGCAACAAACTTTTTGTCTGTAATGTGACATGGAAGGAGAGCAGGTTGTTCCATGGAGCCAAAAATTCTTATGATAGTGTAATTATCCAAATGTTCGAGTGTCCCCTTCTTATCCAAAAAATTGGTTGCCTGTTCAGATATGCGGGGAGCATCTTCTCCTAACAACAAAATTTTGAAAACAGACAAGAAGCCATTAAAAACCTCATAAAAACAGTGGGAAGCCTTGTGCTTCCATAAGGCCTGGTACCAAAATGTTACTGGGTGAAATTCGAAGTTGACATTCTTGGACAAAGACAATTGTGGAAACCAACAGGAATGCGCCATTGCAAAAACTAAATAGGACGACATATAAAATTTCTTTTCCCTTTTGAAGCTTGACAATTGGGAACAGATTTCATGGGAGATTAACCTACCCCAATCAAAAATGGCTTGTTCGTTGACTGTGAAATACAAAATATAAAGGGCCATCTGAGAAACAGTTGTTGTGGACTCCTATCCCGTTATTCTTGTAAACAGCCAGGCAATTTCACGAAATGGATTTCTAAATGAACTAACTTGGACACTTGTAATATCTTCAGGAACTAGAAGCGGGTTTTCCAAAAAATGGGCAAGAGGTCCAACTCGTTATTATGCTTTGCTAGGAATTGTTTGCAATCTTCTCCTCTGAACATCAATGTTGGCTCCGACAATCTTAGCATATGGCGGAAGACCTGAGGTGACAAAGAAATAGAAGAGCGGTCCCGCAGTGGAATAATTCTTTTTTTTTAAATAAATATATCGACGCACCAAGAGACCTGGTCCTTACAGTCAAAAACCTCAGGGACACAACCTGCTTGAGCAATCCCGGAGGTCCAAATTACTTGGTTCTCTGCGGAAGAAGTTGAGTAATAAGAATATGCCCTGGACCACTGGAAGTTATGGTCCTCGCATCCGAGGATGTTCACTGTATCTCCACAAAACTGTTGTCGAGTTGATGCCATAGGTTTATGAGAACGTTGGTTTTCTCTAGATGATGGTTTAAATGAACAATTAGAGCCGATAATGTAACTCTCCACTAAATCTTGGTTAAATGCTTATGAATGGGAAAGCTCCTCGAGCCTTTCGCTGATTAATGATGAACTGTTAGCAATAAAGCTTATTTATTGCATATTTAGAAATGCAAAGGTGGCAGGTACTACGAAGGGCAATTAAGGATTGGAGGTTTCGTGAACATGTGAATGCCACGACGTGCGAACGACATTTCATGATTTTTAAATCAACACTCGGAAGGGATAATATAACCCCCCTGCAAATCTTAGTTTAATGCGCATCAATAGGAGATCTCCTCGAGCCTTCCGCCCATCAATGACAATCTATACGGTTCCTGCATGATGACCTGTTAGAATTAAATGCCAGTAATTCCATATTTAGAAACTATATATATATATATATATAACTTTTTTTTTCTTTTATTATAGACAAGTGTGAAGGTGACAAAGACAGCGGACAGGCGAGTGTTGCACGGTCAAATTTTATGTATCGGAATTTTTGAGTGCAAAATGTGTAAAACAGAAGAGATGATGATGGGGCAATTTAGCGACCGGTTTGTATATTTGCGAAATTCCGACAAAGTCGGAATTTTTTAGTACAAAATGCGTAAAACGGAAGAGATGATGATGGGGCAGTTCAACGACCGATTTGTATATTTGCGGAATTCCGGCAAAGTGGCTAAGTATGGAATAGGGAAATTGCTAATTGCATGCCTAGAAATAAGATCTTATATATAATTGGCAATTGCTGGTTGCAAAGGGGTGTGGGCACAAGAAACAACGACTAGGAACTGAATATTTCTTCAACCCGCCAAACCGACGATCTGCTAAAGAAATTCGAAGAAATGGCGAAGTATGGAAAGCGGACAGACGGGCTTCAAATGGGGTGACAATAGTTCCACAAAAGATGCGAGGACCCGACGGTTAAATTGTATTTCTCATAAGTTTTCAGTGCAAAATGTATACCATGGAAGAGGGCATGATAGGTGGACCATAATACGGAAGAGGGTATGATCTGAGTTTGGTTTCAAATTTGTATATCGCGGAAGTGACGGTACTGTTCCCAGGCCATGGAACAACAAAAGTCCAATCTAGAGCCCGCCTACCAAGAATTCGCAGTCGGAGAAGTTTCTGGGTATGGAATGGGGAAGCGGTCGGTCAGTGTCGTGATAAAAGAGCACGAGTGCAAGTGTGAACCCACAACACTGCCCACTCACGCAACCATACATTTTCGAAAAAATGAATAAGTGACGAAAAAGATAAAGTTCAGGGAAAAGAGAAACGAAACAAAATTGCGAAGTTGGCGAGAACAGAAAACAATGACCAAGAATACGATCTGCAAGTTTACTTGGTTCTTGCTTGTATGCTTCGTCTGTCAATTTGTATATCACGAAACTGCGAGGCATTTTATTAGCCAGCCAGCCCGCAAGTTCGGCTGTCAATTTGTATAGTGCGGAATAGTGGGTGTTGTTTGGAGGACACGAAACTATAGAGGAAATGCTTTGCCCTTTAATATAGCTTATGTGGGGCAAATGTGGTATGGCTCATTTTAGCACTTTTCCATCTGTAAACAAAGGCAATATTGAGTCTGCCAACCCTAGAGCCTGTCTGTCAATTTGTATATCGCGGAGCTCTGAATGTTGTTTGGAGGTCATGGAAAAGTAGAAGTGCAATGTTAAACCAATCATCGTGCAAGTTCGCCTGTCAATTTGTATATCGTGAAACTCTGGGTGCTAGTTGTAGGACATAGAACGATAGAGGATCAATTTAAAGAAAGGGGTAGCTCTCGTTGGAAACGCGTTAATCCACCAAGCCGCATGGCAAGGGATTTTCGAAAAAAAACGATTAAGTAACCAGGAAGAGAAACTACAGGGAATAAAAGAATGGGAAAATAGAAAGGCGGAAGGCAATTTTTGTAAGCACAAATTGGTTTCAAAGAATTCCCATTGTTGCAAAACCATCATTTTCTACTAATTGTCAGCAAATGCATCGTTGAAGATTAGATTTTATTGCAACCCGTGCATGTAAGTATGTTCTTGATACATTCTTCCATGACAGTAACATATTTTTTTTTTTGTAAGTGAGTGTGAAATTATATATTACTGAAAGAAAATATGGTACAAAAAGGAAAAGGGGGATCCCCTGATCTGCCAAAACGGAAACCAGATCAGGGATCCCAAAGTTGCGTTGTTTACAATAGCAGGGGGAGGGGATGGCTGTGCCGCCACCATGGGAAACCGACCCAGTCCTCCGAAAACTAGTTTGAAAACTATACCATAACATGTACATAAAAGACAAAAACGTAGAACAGGGGTAGCTCCTACACTGATAAACAACTTGACCAGGGGTTGAAACTGCGCTAGTCCAAGATGATGGGATGGATTTTGTCTCCATCCTTTCTTGCCTCGTTCTCCTTCCTTTGCTCCACCGTGCACGTCTTCCTGATACAGGCTGGTGTTCTGCATCGGTCTGCTGGAGTGATGTCCATGTGGTGGACATAGTGTACGTAAAGGTGGAATTGTCCTACCGTTCATTCCATTTTTTCTTTTTGGCTCCTCTGGTCCTCTGCTATTCTTTTTGCACTAGCCTCCAGGTTGTTGAGGCAGCTCAGAATTTCTATGAGCACCTTCTTGTGGTCCCTGATAGCTTCCCTGCTGGTCTCTTTCCTGCCAGCGCTCAGCTTGCCTATCAACATTTTTGTGAGTCGAGCTTCCTCCACCGTTTTGTGGTAGAGGGTTGTTCTGGCCTATCTGGCCCCTAGGTCCCTTATCCTGTCTGCTTCTTGAATTGGTTCTGCCCAGGCTTTTCCCTGGCATGTGGTGTTCACTTCTCTCTCCCACATTTGATGATCGCTTTTCCCTTTGGATCGAACTACGTGAGAAAGGTACCCTTGGCTTCTTTGGTCGTCTGCTCCATCCTTGTGATCTTTCAGGCGCTTGTCGGAAGTTCTTCTCCCTGGGGGCCTCTCTTACAATGGGTATTCTTCATTCTTACCATCTCAGCTTGTTTTTGGTGGTTCTTGTCTTGAATTCTTCCTCTGTTTCTATTCACCCCTTCCTGGTATGTAGGATGGCCTCTGTAATTACTTCTCTCTGGTCTGTGGCTATCCCTTGTGTTTCTTCTTTTATGGGATTTCCCTGGCTGTGGGCTTATCCTGGTAATCATGGGTCTCTCGTAAAGGTGTACCTTCTCGTCCTTTTTCACTGTTTCGGAGTGTGTGCTCTTGGGAACCCTCTTGTCATCCCTGCACTAATCCTTTGCCTTGCACATTGTACGCCAATCATTCCCCCCCCGTATCTGTGTGTGGGTGAGGTGTACCCATACCTGACCATGGGCAACCCTTTTGTTCTTCATCCTTTGTCGCTTGTTGATTATCCTTTCTACTCTCCCACAGACAACCCCTGTACTTCTTTCTATTGACAGGACCGTGGTGTCGTAACTTCTCTTGTTGTGTGACTGAGATATGCATTGTAGCTCATGTTTAAGTGGTGGCCTATCGGATTTTGCCTAGATCCTACGTGCCCTTCATTTATTTCTGCGCCTCTAGCCTCGATGTGGTCGTCCATACTTCAGTTGCCGTCATAGTCCTTTGCCGCTAGTTGGATGCAATTTGTTCGAAATTGACCATTCGGGATGTTACTCCATATGGAATCCAGTTCTGGTCCTTCCTTGTCGACCCCTTCGTTAGCGATTATGTCTGCTAGTCCATTTGCTGACCTTCGTACCCAACACAACTCCATTGTGATCCCCGTCTACAAGTGCTCCTGAATTGTTTGCAGGGAATGGGCCAAGCACCAGTGCCTCTAAATTTTTCCCACTCTGGTGTCATTTTGGAGTCTCCTTACTATGTTGATGACCAACGTGGAATATCCTTCCACTATGGCATTGTTCATCCCTTCCTGTTGTAGAATCTCGAGGCCGGTCTCCAGGGATTCAAATTTTGCGGCGTTGTTGGTTGAGTTTCCCAAACTCCTAGTGTACAGCCAAATGATTTTTCCTTTATTGTCCCTGATTACTCCTTCCATTCCTGTCCGTCCTGGGTTACCTTTCAACGCTCCGTCGAAATTCAGCTTGAGGGAGCCCTCTGGTGGTGGTTTCCAATTGCGCTCACCTACTTGTAGTTGTGGTGGCCATCTTACTTGATTGGGGTTGCATCCATCTTTCAGTTGAAAGGCCTCTAGAATTCAGAGGTCTTGGTCCGTGAGTTGTGCTCTTCCTGTCTGGCAGTTGCGGCTATTTACCGTTTCTCTTGTCATGGAGATTACTGTTTCCTTGATCTTCCCTATCATCCAGCTTTGATTCCTGAAGATGCGTCGGTTCCTTTCCTTCCATATTTCCCATATGATCATTCTCGGGATGAGGGTCCAACATAGATTCACCTCTTCGTTTTCGTTGTAGTTCTCTTTCTAGATGTTGATAGTTGCAGATATATTACCTTTGATCCTATTGGACTGTCGAAAGATGCCTGCCGCCCAGTCCCAGATTTCTGTTATGTAGGTACATTCGTCAAGGAGATGGTTCGTTGTTTCCTCTTTTTCTTCACATAGGTGACATCTGGAAGGACGTATGAATCCTCTTTTCTTTAGGTTTTCCCAAGTTAGAATTCAGTTGTGGAGTATTAGCCACTGGAAGATTTTTATTTTTGGCCAATGGGGGTTGTTCCAAATCTTATCCCATTGATGCGTCGGGTCTTCTTGGTCCTGGTCCACTATATAGTGTCGGACTTCTTTGAGATTGAATTCCCCGTCATCTTTGTGCCCCCATCTCAACTGATCATTTTCGTCCGTGACTGCAATTTTTCGTCTCCCCAATTTCTCCTCCACCTCTTTTATTGTTGTTGCAGTTTGGTCTCTATTCTGTGGGGTGAGAGTGTTCCAAATTCTCCATTTGTTGTGATCTATTTCTTGTTTCTAGTAATGGTAGACTCTAGTTTTACCTTGCACAATCAACTCCTATTGGAGTTCCTCCCAATCTGGTTTCTCCATTCTAGGTTCTTGTTACCAGGCGTCCTCCCAGAATCTAGTTGTTCTGCCATTTCTTACATCCCAAAAGTTATGTGTCTGGATCCAAGCCTTGTTGCGCCAGGCTAGGTTCCAGATGGCGGAACCTTCCCTGGTGCCTCTGAAGCGGACTCTGTCATGGTCGCATATGTCTGGGGCATACTTTGGCTTCCACAGGTTGACCCATGGCGTAGTAGTTTCTTTGACCCAGCACCACCATAGTTTCACCCCATAGGCGTCATTGGTCACTTGCGGGTCGTGTAACCCCAAACCTCCTTTGCTTTTTGATTTACAAACCTTCTCCCAAGCCACCAGTGCTCATTTTTTCCTTGTTTCCGCTCCTCGCCACAGGAAGTCCCTTTGTATGGTTCTCATTTTGTGTAGTATCCCCTTGGGGGTTGGGAAAATGAACATCATAAAGGTTGGAATTGCTTGCAAAACTGACTTGGTCAGGATAAGTCTTCCAACTAGGTTGAGGGATCTGTACGTCCAATTTTTTACCCATTCTTGTAACTTGTTGATCATTCCTTCCCAAGTTGACAATTTGTAAGCTTTGTTTGTCAGGGGAATGCCCAAGTACTTAGTTAGGAGTGCTTTGTGTTCAAAGCCCAAGTTTTTGGCCAATTTTTTTTGGATTGCGGGGTTGGTATTAAAGAAGAAGATCATAGATTTGGACTGGTTGATCTCTGCCCCTGAGGCTTCCCCAAACTCTTCTAGGATTTGTTTGTAGGCTTTCGCTTCCTTGACCGTGGGTATGCGATGAAGTAAGGTGTCATCCACGAACTGTTGGTGTGTGGAAGTAGGGCAATTTTCGAAGGGTTTGATACCTTTTATTTCACCTATTGCAGTTTCGCTTTTTATGCTTCGACTGAGACCTTCCATCATTAGAATGAATTGGAAAGGGGACAACGGTTCTCCTTGTCTGATGCCTCTCATGGGCTAGAAAGGTTTGGCAGGGGCTCCATTTACTAGTAGCGAGTAGCTTGTTGTGGATATTAGGTTGACTATCCAGCTGATCCAGTGTTGGGTGAAGCCGAAGGCTTCCAAGGTCTTGACCATATAGTGCTAGCTAATTTTGTCATAAACTTTTGCTATGTCCAGTTGTATGATCATTCCCCCTCTCTTCTGAAGCTTCAGGGTGTGGATAAGCTCGTGGGCATGGATGATATTGTCTATTATTTGTCTTCCTTCCATGAAGCCTGCTTGTTCTTGTGAAACCAGTGTGGGTAGGAGTGGTTTCAATCTATTTCCTATAACCTTGGAGATTATCTTATAAACCACATTGCACAATGCTATAGGTCTGTAACGATTAGGGGTTTTGGCTTCATTTTCTTTGGGAATAAGTGTAGTCACTATAGCATTTAGCTCTTTTAGAATGGAGGTTGACCTTCTAGAGTCTTCCACTACCCTATATATGTCATGTTTGACAACTTCCCAGTAGGCTTTGAAGAACTCCACTGTGAAACCATCTGGACTTGGGGATTTTCCATTGGGCATTTCCTGGAGTGATTGGTCAATTTCCTCCTCCGCAATGCGCTTGTTCAGGTTATTATTTTGTTCTTCAGTGACCAGGCGAGGGATATGCTGGACTATCCTTTGTATGGCCTTCGTTCTGTCTTGGTTGGGTTCCTAGGCTATCCCGTGGAAGTGGTTTACCAGAGTTGTTTTGATTTCCTTATGTGACTCTCTCTCTATTCCATCCTGGTCCCTAATCTTCAGGATTTTGTTATGGGCTCTTCTGGCCATGGTTGTTCTATGAAAAAACTTGGTGTTCTGTTCTCCTTCCTTTAGCCATCTGATCCAGGACTTTTGTCGCCAAAGATTTTCTTCTTGCTGACATCGCGCTTCCCATTCCTAGGTCATCTGGATCTCTTCCTTTTTCTGCTCCTCCGTGTAGCCCTCCGAAATGCAGGTTTCCTGGAGTTTTTTCATTTTTTCTTCAATGTTGTTTTTCTCTTTGTTTATATTCCCAAAAGTGTCCTTGTTCCACTCCTTGAGCCTATATTTGATTTGTTTTAGTTTCTTATAGAGTTTGAACATCCTTGTCCCTTGCTTTGGTTTCTCCTCCCGCCACCACTGTTTGATTCTTTCCTTAAATATCGGGTGTTCAATACATAATTTCTCAAATCTGAAGGGTATGTTCTTTGGTGTGGTCTGGAAGCTTGCTTCCAGTTTCACTGGCCAGTGATCAGATCCCCCCTAGGGAAGGATGTTGCAATCTAAGGTTAGCCCCTGCATAATGATTGACTCTGACACTAGGAATCTGTCGAGTCTTGTTGCTACTTGATGTTGGTTCATCCATTTATTATTCCAGGTGAACTGGCCATTATTAGTTTTCAGATCTACCATCTCTGTTGTGTCTATGAACTTTGAGAATTCTTCTGCATCTCTATTCAATCTTCTTGTACCTCCTTTTTTCTCCGCAAGTGACATGATGATGTTGAAGTCCCTTGCTAGGATCCATTGGAGGTTGTTGGATCGATTTTTAAGATCTTCTAGGTCTCTTATCATTCCTCTCCTCTCCTCTGACACCTGGGGCCCATACACATTAGTGCATAGAATCACTTATGTGTTCCCAGTGATTTGCATGCAGAACGTAAGGGTATGCCTGGTCGCTTTAGCTGCTATTAGACTTAGTACTTGTGGGTTCCACAAGGTGAGGATACCTCCTACCATTTGGTGGCCTCCAATAGCCACCATCTTGTACTTGCACCATTGTTGTTGACTAATTGCTTCCATTCTGTCTGTATTGCATTTTGTCTCTTGAATAAAACAAAGATCTGGTTGTTCCTGTTTTAGTCTATTTCTAAGGATTCTTAACTTTCTTGGGTTGTTTAGGCCTCTTATATTCCAAGTTATAACCTTCATTTAAACATGTGGGGGGGAGTTGGGGAAGAGTTTCTTGATCTTACCTGAGTTTATCAGTAGCGTTCCAACCTCCTGTAGGGCTACGCTATTTGATTTCTTGCCTTTTTCCCTCCGCGTCTGCTTGGGTGAGAGTTGTGGTTGTCCCTCGACGGCTTTGACTCCTAGGTGTCCAATCTTCCCATGTGTACGCTTTAGGCCTCTAACTTTGGCTTCCTCCCTTAGGAGGAACATGTACTGGATGAGGTCAAGTTGCTCTATTGTTACACTGTCCACTCCATGTCTTTTCCATTGCTCCAGTATGTTCATGAGATCTATCCCTTCCCTTTCCACAAGGTCTCTGAGTTCGGGATCTTCTGTGCCTATTTTGCTTGGGGTCATTTCCACATCTCCCTCTGCTTCTTGCATGGGGGTGTTGTCATCTCTAATTCCTCCATCCATCAGGGTTGTGCAACTTTGTTGTTCCTTCTGGTTACTTGGTCGGTCAGTGGGCTTGTTTGTCGTTTGTTCTCTGACTTTCTGAGCTTTTGTCGTATCCTTATTGTCTTCTTCCCCTTTATTGGTTTTGTCACGTCCTTCCGTTCTATTCCGGGCCTCTGGGTTGTTTCCTGCTGGGGCTTTACTCTGCTTTTTGTTTTCTCTACTTCTGGGGCTTGGTTTTATAAACCCATCCTCATCCTACTGTGGTTTGGGGTTTTTCGCTTCCTGTTTTTTATTAAGAGGGCATTCCCTGATCAGGTGACCATGTTCATGGCATATTCTGCATCTGAAAGGGATATGTTTATAATCGATGTTTTGGATCCATTCCTCATCCCTGAATTCGAGGCTTATGGCTTCTGGGAGTGCTCCAGAAACATCCATCTCTATACATATTCTTGCGTAAGATGTATATCTCCCTTTTAGGGTGGCTTATGCGGTATTTATATATTTCCCCAGTTTTTTTTCTATTTCTTTGAAAGTAAAGGGTAACCAGTAGTCTAAAGGTAGGGAATAGAATCTCAGCCAGATCGGCACCTTTTTGAAAGTCTCTTTTTCTGGGGAGAAATTTTCCTTCCATGGCTGCATTTATAATCCTGCTGATGCATGGAAGTATGGCCCTCCCTCAAAGACTCTATCCATGTCCTCCAGGTTTATGAAAATTGTTGTGAATAAGCCTTTCGAGCCCAAATGGAGCTCCACTTCCCCATTTGGCTTCCAGTAATATTTTATCCAGTTGAGCAGTGTTCTTTTAGTGGGCCACAAGCCCATAAACTTGCAGATTAACGCATGCACCTTCATCTGATCCCTGTAGAGTTGCATTTGTGGATCCTCCAGTATCACCTTGGGTATCATTGTTGTTTTGTGTTTGCACGGGTTGCGCCCTTCTGCCCAGTTGGTCTTCGTTTTGTCTTGCGTCTGACTCTGAGTTTCTCTGGCTTCTTCTTCCATGCACTCGCTTTTGCCCTAGTTCCTTTCCTGACCTTTTTCTAGGTCTGAACCTGAGGTGCCTGTCATTTGTGCCTTGAAAAATACACCCCTTGGCCCTTTCCCTCTGTTTACCACTACCTGTTTGTATGAGGGGGTACCCTTACCCCCCCCTTTGGTGCTCAAGTTGTCCTCTGTTGTGGCTGCGACTGCCAAAACCCTAGCTTGCAGTTGCTCCTCCAGTCCTCTCTTCTTTGATCTACCACATCTGAAAAACTTGTTTATCATGACTATAACATATTAACTTAACTACTAAACTTCATTTTCTACTAATTTCCAACAAAGGCTTTGAAGATTAGATTTTATTGGAACGTGTGGGTGTAACTGTGTTCTTGATACATTCTTCCATGACTGCAACATATTAACTCAAGTATTAAAGTTCTTGCATTATGGGTTGTTAGCATTAAAACTTGATAATTTCATGTCTAGAAACAAGAATAACGATTCTGCTGCAAGATTGTAGATTGGTATTGCCATGTTTTATCTGCATTACGAATAGAATTGAACGTTGGTTTGAAACTATGTAATCCATTTTTTGTTTGCATAAAAGGCTGGTGGATTGACACAATACATTATCATATAATTGTTAGATGTTCCATCCTAGAAAAAATAACCTAAGTAAACACAATATCCAAGAAGTACGAGAGAATTGGACCATGCCAATGAGAACAGGCGTTAAATCCAGAAAAGAAGCAACAACGAAGAGTCCAAGGCAATTATTTTTTAATAGCAAATCCATTTAAGAAAATAAGAAAAACATTGAATATTGTACATCTATCCTTAGAAATTGGACCCAGTTCTTCAGGCCAAAACATTGAATGTATCTGTGACAAACACAGGCACAGGATCCGCAGTATGCAAGATCCTCGCAGTTTTCTCCTCGATGAATCATCCTGTGCTGAAATTGATAATTTTTAGAAGCTTCCCGCGGGGAAGAAGACGAAAAACGTTGTAGGGCAAATGGAATAACCCTTAGTTGAAACCACCTCTGCATAGTTGAAAAAATTTCAGGAGCACAGGTTGCGCATGCAATTTCAGAGGCCCAAATTAGTCCATTATGGGTGGAAGGAGATGACTAGTAGAAAAATGACTTGCAACAGTGAGAGTTTTGGACCTGATTCCTGAAGATGTTAATTGTATATCCAGAGAACATGACACTAGTCCGGCAAGTGAATAATTTTTTGGCTTGAAATATATCTCTGGGAGCATCAACAGATCATTACTTTACAGTGAAACTCTTCCCCCTAGAATGGACTAATTTGGAACTCTAGAATTCCTATTTTTGCGCTGCAAAGCGACTATTGCATTTACCGTCGGTTTCTTTTCTGAAACTCCTTTTGGTGTTGTCAAAACCGCCATCACCGAGTCGGGAAGTTTCGTCCGTTATGGTTGATTTCAATTTGGGCACAGGAGTGGGAAGAGTCTCTGCATTTCCATCATCCATTGTCATATAATCGCCCATCATATCATCTTCTTCTGGCTTGGAATTTATGACATCAACCTCTGCGCAAGACATGAATGCAACTAGGCAGGTTCTCTGAGCAGGCAGGGCTACCTTGGAATTCTTTGGCTTGAAATATATCTCTCAGTGTACCAAGGGACCATCTCCTTTTTTGCTCCTGGGCGGAGGGAGATGAGTAGTAAGAATATGCCTTGGAATAGTGGAACCTTTGGCCATTATGCCCCAATGTGTTTACTGTATCTGGACAGAACTGCCGCCACAACTTAACAAGAATTTTCGTTTGCTCGAGACGGTGTTTGAAATGAAAATCAGGGAGGGATAATATAACCCTCCACAAATTATGGTTTAATGCGTATCAATGGAATATCTCCTCGAGCCTTTCGTTGATCAATGACAATCTCCAGGGTTCGTGCGGAATGAGTTGTCACCATCACAACTCACTAATCGCATAATTAGAAAAAAGTGTGAAGGTGGCGGTGACGATGAAGAGAGATTAAGAATTAGAAATTTCTTAAAAGTGTCAAGCCGCCGACACACAAAAAACAGATTGCATCGTGTTTGAAATGAATACTTGGAAAGGATAACATACTTGTGCGCAAATCTTAGTTTAATTCATAGTAATGACAAATCTTCTCCAGACTTCCGAGCATTAATGACAATCTTAACGGTTCCTACAGGATGAACTACTAGCATTAAGGCTTAATTATTGCATATCTGGAAATAAGTACGAAGGCAACGCTGATGGCGAATTACGACGAGGCACCGGTCAACCCGCGAAACCGATTCCAAGAAATACATAAGTATGGAAAGCGGTCGGGCGGGTTACAAAAGAAGAAGGGCAGAAGATATACCCAGGAGACGTGAAGGGCCAATGGTCATATTGCATCTCAATGACAGATATCGACCGTCAATTTGTATGTCGCGGAATTTCGGCTACTGTTTGTGCGTAGGGGAACAACGAAAGCGCAATGGCAAGAGGGCAATTTGTATATTGTTGAACCTGGGGTTCTGTATATAAAAGCACGAGACATTTGGAAAAAGGACCAAGTGAACATAAAGCGAAAGCATATGAGATGAAGGCAGGTTTGTTTGCAAATTTGCTTTTGGATTGTGTATCTTAGCTCTCCACTATGTACTAAGTTGTTGTTGTATGTATTGCTGTCTTTGACTACTATATTGATATGTTGATTTTGTATCTCAGCTATCCACTATGTGCTATGTTATCTTTCAAAATGCCAAGGCCGCCAAGTTCCTAGCTAGAGAATCTATGCTAGCCATTCTAGCAAT
>JZKD02S2124923.1:18697-32609 GCA_000966675.3 Picea glauca
GATATGAGTTAGAGGAGAATGAGGAGGGGGAGTGCCTCTTCTATTTTGAAATGTGGGTGAAAGGGACCCCACTTCATTTCATTGTTGACAATGGAAGCTGGAATAACTTGATATCAAATGAGGTTATAAAAATATTGAAGTTTTTGACAATGCCACACCCCCAACCATACAACATCGGTTGGTTGATCGAGGGATTATACCTTCATGCCATCCAACATTTATGCCTATCCTATGACATCAAGCCCCCGAAAGATAAGGTTCTATGTGATGTTTCTCTACTTGAAGTTTGTTATGTAATTTTAGGACAACCTTATATATGGAAAAGTCACCATGTTTACAAATATCAACCATGTAGTGTCATTTTTACCTTGGAAAATCATTCTTACAAGGCACTAGAGGTTATTTCGACTACAATTTCATTAATATTGGAAAAATAGTTCTAAAATGTATTATCTTAGACTACATATTTTTTCCTCTTCATGGGTCGGTCAGAAGGTGAGCACAAGATCATTGCGGCCACCGCAACTTCATCACACAATATCTCTACATAATAGAAGTAGGTGGATAAGGTGGTTGAGGAACATAGAGACATATTTGCCTCACCTTTAGGGTTACCTCTACACTATTAGATAAAACATCCCATTGACTTGATGCCTAGGTATCCCTTACAGAATGGTCCCATGTACAAATGATCCCTTCTGGAGATTGAGGAAATAAAGCATCAAATTCATGATCTCATTTGAAAGGGACACATTCGACCAAGATATTTACCTTGTGGAAGATCGATTGTGTTGGTACTGTTGGGCCCCTGATATTATTGATTTAATGACATTAATTAGATCCTTTTTGGTCGAATATGTATATGCGTTTTCCTATTTTGAAGAGTTTTTGAAGAACTTTTGTGTCAAATCGCTATGATTCACACTAGGTATGCATGATTAATGTTTTGTGATGATTTTGAATATAATTCAACATGTTTTTGTGATTCCAGGAAAAAAATTCATGTTTTGTGTGTCACAGGGAAAAATTGCAGCTTGTTTTTGCATCTAGCACTCCATCCGGTACTCCATCCGACACTCAGTCTGGTACTCCATCCGAAACTCTGTCCTGCACAAAAACCATGGGCGATTTGGCGGTTAGCATATCGGTGGCCAACGATGGGTGAATCAGAGACATGGGTTTTGCTTGTGCTCGTGGCCTCTAGCTACTGAACTTATGACAACTCGATTTGGGTTGTTATGCTGGATGATTATTGGCTCAAGTTATTTCTAGAAGCCACCAATAGTTAGGGCATATTAAATGGGATTTGATATTTTTAGAGAGGGTCGACCCTTCCAGTGGTCGACCTCTCAGCTTGTAAAACCTATAAATACCACCTTAGTGGTTAGACAATTGTTAAGTAGAGAGTTATAGAGAAAATAGACAATTCGGCTTTGTTTTGTTATTTTTCATATATTTTGCTAAAAACTGTGTAAAGACTACGTTTTGGATTTTAATGGAGAATTCGTGTTTTTGAGCTCATGGTTCATCTTTGAAGAATAACAACGACTTGCTAGGGGGGCCACCAACAGTCTGGGTGAATATCCAATTAGTTTGCTAATCAATTGAATAGTGTAGTTGTCATTTTATTCATTTCCTGTACATGAGTTTTTTATGCCTCTTTACTGTATAAATTGTTGTGTATGATTTAATTGTTTTTAGTTTCTTTTGCAAGTTATTATGAAGGATAGTGTTAATATGCAATGATTTGTTAGTTGATAGGAGATAATATTGCAAGCTTAGATACTAACCCTGTGTATAACTAGATGATAAATTAAGTTTTCTTTTATGCTGAAATAGAGTTTAAAACAAAGTTTTTAATTCATGATTTCTTTGACAGGGCTTCGGTGGATGGATAGTTATTAGTCTTTAGTTTTCAATTCCAGTTTGTTTATCTAGTTGTTATTTAGATTTTCTTATTTAAAATGTCATTTAGTTTTCTCATTTTCTTTCTTGTCATATGCTTAAATAGTATTTAATCTCTGTTTTATGAGCATTTCCTCTTTTGCAATTTGAATTGTTAAAATAGGACTAGTTTAGTTTACTTTATGAAATTTCTTTCTTAGATTTAGGTTGCAATTTCAATTCAAAGTTGGTTATTGAGTTTAGTTTCCAGTTATGAATCTAAGTAGCATGAATTTGCTTAATTAATATAGAATGCAATTGAATATACTAGAATAGTGTTTTTATGTTGTTGATGATTAATGCATGATTGAATAATCACATGGATATGTAGGATAGTTGATGTTGTTTCTATAATGGCTAAGTTCTCACTGGATTTCCTAATTCACACCTTTCACTTTGCTATCGAAGTCAATATCGAGTTCATCCCTCTTGAGTTATTGTTCATTGTTAAGTGCCATCGTGATATTATAAGACATCAGAGACATAACCATCAACACTATATTTGAGTTTTCTTGCTTTCATAGATTAGAAGATAGTTTTCTTTCTTTCATAGATTAGAAGATAGTTTCCTTGCTTTCATAGATTAGAAGATAATTTCCTTGCTTTTGTAGGATAGATAGTCTTTTTTCTTTGATAGATTAAGGAATAGTTTGCTTATCATAGATTAAAGATTAGTTAATTTATTATCATAATGCTTTCAATTAAGTAGATTTCCTTTCATAAATTAGAACTAGTTGTGAAGTTTGATTTAAAAATAGAGTTCACTCGCTTTTTAGCTTAATTAGTTGCTTATTGAGTAATCTTAATTAGTTTGCTTGCTGTAGAAGTTATCATAGGTTAGTTGTTTGCTTTCTTGTTTACTTGCTTTAATAGGGTAGTTGCTTGCTTGTCTATTTTTCTTTGATAGGGTAGTTGCTTGTCTATTTACATGCTTTAATAGSATAGTTGCTTATTAAATTTGAGTAGGTTAATTAAAGTAGTTTGTTGTTGTTATTGCTTATTAGATARATAGTTTGCTTTTGCTTATTTTCATGATTAAGATAGTTTTCTTTAAGYARGGTTTCCATTTTCTTTCTTAGAACTATCCATCAATCCTTTGTTCAAAGGTTACTTAGGGTACATAGTTTGAGTTTCTTTGTAGGGTTTAATMATTAATAGTCTTTGYTTGAATAGATTAGCCCTTAGATAGCCACTTCCTTAGTTAGACTATACTACCTCCAACCCTTCTRCCTTGKCATATATATTGCTACAACTCTAAGTTTACTCACCCCAGGTTGACAATTTAATTGAGGGRTTTTAAGTGTTTTTTAGTGCATATAGAACACCCATCATTTTTGGCGYCRTTGTTGGGGAGTTGTCTSAAGGYAGGAAATAGTTAGGAAATAGATTACTTCTAGACCTTAGMATTAGTTTGGTGGCAGGGGAACTTTAAGATGAGAGGTAAGAACCTGTGCATATTCTATAGCARGTTCCCCCAAACCCAATGGTAGTTTTTATTTTTGTTTTTGTTTGCTTTCATGAAYAGAMCTAGASATCCAAAATGTAGATACATTAAATCTAAGTCAGATATTTCAACCAAGGTTCCTTTCRATCTTTTTGGGGGAAGGAACGTTCCACTTATAAACTCYRCAGAMCGATACYGAAAACAGGAGCTAGCTCAAGCCAAAGAGMTAAATTAGTCTCTGAAGAGGCTAAGACAAGGAGCACTATAGAAMAAAAAATTGAAGCATCARTCATATTGGGATAGGAGGCAGGACTACTTGAKCCTTCCATAGAACCAAACAACACAACCTTTGTTTTCTTACCACCATCAGGGGATCCTAACTTTCAAGCCATCATAGACCTTGAMCATGTGAATACCTTGTTTGGTAGTTTAGCTAATATAATTGTCTCTCAAKTTGACACAGAAAMTTTGGCACCAATAATCTCAACCGAATCGAGTAGAGTCCTAGACACCCAAACAATAGGAAGACCTTCCCATCAGAGGGATACCTTGTTCTCTTCAATAATAAAATCACTTAAGTACTCTCTTTTTGGAAACCAAACCAATATGGATGATTAGGGGGATCACAACAATTTAAGACACAGGGAGGAAGAAGAAGCTGGAAACYAGACCGAAACTACCTTTGGGTTTCCAATTTTGGACACCACCCCGAAWGTCAATATGAAAAATATTCCCCTCTCARCACTGCCTACMTTTTATGGTAAAAGMAGTGAAGATMCAKATACCTTCCTATTTGAKTTCAACATCTTGTGTAGGAGCTACAACTACTTACAAGATGCCCAKAAACTAAAAATMTTTCCTGCCACCCTCAAGGACTCTGCACTAAGATGGTTCATGAGGTTGGGAGAATCCAACATTAGGTCTTGGGAAGCCATGAAAGATATATTTATTAAGAAGTACCAAGACTRCTGTAAGACCAAAGAGTCTTGTAATGACATCTTTAAAATCCAACAGTTAGAAGATGAGAATCTCKAGGACTATATGGAAYGGTTTGCATACATCTCCCATAAGTCAAAATACCATGACCTCCCAAAGGATGCAGTTAGGGCTCTTTTCCTTAAGGGAATTTYAGAAGAATACCTATAGATGCTTAACCTAMTGGCATCAGGTGACATCTCTCATAAACCATTTGCTGAAATATGTGAAATGTGTAAGAATTACTCAAGGAGTAGAGCTAAAACAAGAAAGAATGTTCGKGACCCTTATAATAGAAACTTAAAACCAGTTAGTTCAGGTGGTATCAMAAGAGCAGAAATAGGGAACCTTTTAGAGAAATTGAAGACAKATATCTCAAGCACAATAGGTTCCCAATTAGACACCCTACAAATTAAAAAGAAATAGGAGGAGGAAAATGCAACAATGAGCATATATTTCCCAAGATGCAGGAGRAAGCATTCCCCAAGGGAATGCCCATTAGATAACATTTCAGTTTGTGKCTTATGCACGAAAAACAATTCAACTAAGAAATGTCCATCATTTCCTGGTTTGTTAGCCATCTATAGGAGTGGGGATCCTAGGGAATCCYYTTATGCACCTAGGAGGCCATGGCAGCCTAGGAAACAACCCACATACCTAGATAKACAATCTCAAGTTCCACCCTATTATCAWCAACAACAACAAYAGTGGAACTCACCAAGTTGGAAAAACTAGTCTACACAGTACCAACATTCTTGGCTTCAAGGATGGAGAGGAGGGMATAACCAAGGAAACCCTCAAGATCCACTTGTCCCTATGTCCAACCATCCATATCCTYAGTTTCCRCCGAACACTCTGCAACTTCTATCAGGTTTTGTTCCACCACCCTTACCTCCTATTCCATAACAAAAACTGCTACAATATCATAATGCAAGATCCCCAAGATYGACATTATTACCARCACAASCAATRCTGAATCCCAATAATAATCCCACTCAACCTCTTCACAATGYTGATATGTAGGGCTTCCCGATGTATGTTATTACTCCTGTTCCATTACAGGAGATTCAACTAAKATMGAGAAAAGTTWTGGATAGGCAGAGACCTTCAGTAGTCATCTAGGAAGAAKAAGAAGAAGAAGAAACCACSAAACAACCCACGGATKACACTAGGTGGGAAGATATTATTATTCCTAATGACCAAGAACCCAAGCTTCCCCAAAATGAAMCTTCACAAATTACGAAGGCCCCTCCTTATCCATATAGATTAGTAATCGAGAAACCTACCACCCGACYRGAATTTGACATATTGAATGAATTGAAGAATATTTGTGTCAAGATTCCCTTGCTTCAAGACATTAACGATATTCCAATATACAGTAAGGTAGTCAAAGAATTGTGCATTAAGAAKCTAGGTAGGAAKTAGAAGGACCCTCCTATAGTACATTTGATAGGAGAAATTTYTGARTACATATCAGAGTAGCCAAAGCTAGMAAAATATGGGAACCCAGGAAACCCCGTAGTGACCATAACCATTATTGAGGTTTCCATTGGAAACACTCTCATAGACCTAGGGGCATCCATCAATGTTATGACTGCTACTACCTTGGAGAAATTACAGTTAAAACCTCTTCTTAGACCTACCCCAACCATTTTGGAATTAGTAGATAAAACTAGGGTTATACATGAAGGAATTTTGGATGATATCATAGTTACTTTAGCTTCATGGGAGTGCCCAGTAGACTTTCTTGTCATTCACTCAAAAGATCCTACCAAAGGCCATCTTGTTATTTTTGGAATACCTTGGTTAGCCATGGCCAATGTATTTATTGGCTCTAGAGAGGGAGAAATGACCATCTCAAATGGACTCTCTATCCAGAAGCTCACCATATACCCTCCAACCCAACCTATCATGGATAATATATGGTGGCTTGAATTTCCATACGAGAATGAGGACTGGGAAGAACCCGTATTTCCAAGTGACCATGCCCAAGCACTTTAGGAGCACACAATGGAAAATGTGCTAAACCAATTCATTTCTGCTATCACATGTGTTGATTTTCCACAATCTTTTCCCCAATTTGAGTACATGTTTGGGGAAGAATTTTAGGAACAATTGGACCCATCCATTCTGTCTTTGACATATTTTATATTTGAGATAGATGAGTCTTCCATGCCTTATACTATGCCCTACGAGATTAGTCCAGGGAAATGTTTACATATAAACTCTGAGCTAGATGCAGACCAACACAAACAATTAGTAAGTATCCTTAAAGAAAAATCAAGAGCATTCGCCCGGGAATACATTGACATGAAGGGTATACACCTTGAAACATGTATCCATCACATATATACCTAGGGGGAAGTAACAACTGTTAGGAAACCTCAAAGAAGGATGAACCAAACACTCAAAGATATAGTAAAGGAGGATATCCAAAAGTTTTTAAATGTCGCATTTATTTATCCCATCTTCGACAGTAAGTGGGTGTCCCCGCTTGCAGTGGTTCCAAATAAAGTGACCGGGAAATGGAGAATTTGTGTTGATTTCCAGGAACTCAACAAAGCCACTCTGAAGGATTACTTTCCTCTTCCTTTTATTGACCAAGTATTGGATACCCTGTCAGGAAAGAAATATTTCTCCTTTTTATATGGGTACAGAGGGTACAATCAAATTATCATAGCACCTAAGGAGCAGGACAAGACCACCTTTACTTGTCCTTGGGGAACCTATGCCTGTAAGGTCTTACCATTTGGATTGTGTAATGCTCCTGCCACATTTCAACGAGTAGTACTAGGAATATTTGTCGATATTATTCATTATTGTGTGGAGGTCTACATGGATGACTTCACAGTTTATGCTAACACTTACCAGGAAGCCTTAGATAACTTAGAAAAAGTCCTTATCAGATGCTAGGAAATGAACCTGTCTCTAAGTCATGAAAAATGTAAAATGTTGTTGACTGAAGGAGTGGTTCTAGGAGATCATGTTTCATCTGAAGGGATAAAGTCGATCCTACAAAGATTGAGGTCATCGTCAGACTTCCATCCCCCAAAACTCAGAAAGAGGTGAGAAGATTTCTTGGACATGCCAGATAATACCGACGGTTTATTGAAAATTTTACAAAGATTTCTGCACCTATGTTTGGATTTCTAATAAAGGATGTTGATTTTGTTTGGACTGAGTAGTGTCAAATTTCCTTTGAAACATTGAAAGCTAAGTTGTCTATGGTACCAATTCTTAGAGGGCCCAATTAGACTCTCCCATTTCACATATCTATTGATTCCTCCGACACCGCAATAGGAGGAGTATTAGGGAAGAAAGAGGACCAACAATCCTATGCCATTTATTTTGTGAGCAAGAACTTGTCCCCTGCCGAGTTAAACTACACAGTTACTAAGAAGGAATTCTTGGCAATAGTTCATCTTATCAATAAGTTTCATCATTACATTACATGTTACAAATTGTTTGTACATACATATCATTCCACCATTAGATTTCTCATGAATAAACCCATAACTAATGGCCGAGTGACTAGGTGGCTCCTACTATTGCAAGAGTTTAACATCACCGTGCTTGACCGACCAGGAAAGGATAATTTGGTAGCTGATTTTATTTCACGAATAAAAATTGAGGATGATGATATCCCTGTAGATGATAGTTTCCCAGATGAGCACCTTTTTTCCCTCTCTGTAAATACCCCATGGTTTGCAGATATGGAAAATTATCTAGCTACTAGGAAGTTACCGTCTCATTTGTCACCTCATGAAAAGCGTAAAATTATTACACAAAGTGATAATTATTCTTGGGTTGGCCATGACATTTTTTGCACAGGTCCCGATTTGATTATTCGTAGATGTGTCCGAGAGGACGAGGTACCAAAAATACTACGAAGTTGTCATGATGGACCATGTGGTGGCCATTTTTCTGACAAACGTACAACAAATAAGGTGTTACATTCAAGTTACTATTGGCCTAGCATTTTCAAAGATGTTGCCAAGTATGTGAGGAGTTGTGATAGTTTCCAAAGGATAGGAAGAACTACATCAGCTGAAAAAATACCCTTGCATGCCCAAGTTATGATATAAGCTTTCGAAAAATGGGCCCTTGACTTTGTAGGACCAATTTCTCCCATGTTCCGCAAGAAGAACTATATTTTGGTTTGTACAGATTATGTCACCAAGTGGGTAGAGGAAAAAGCCCTATTTAGGGCTACAGAAAAATCTGTTGTTGAATTCATTTATGAAGACATCTTTACCTGTTTCGGTGTCCCTCGTGAAATTGTTACAGACCAAGGCACTCAATTGACTTCCAAGTTGATGAGAGAGCTCACAGAGAAATTTGAGATTAAACACCGTAAATATTCTCCATACCACCCATAAGCTAATGGTTAGGTAGAATCTACAAACAAAGTTCTGGAAGCTATCTTAACCAAGACCGTTCAATTACATCACCGTGATTGGGCTAATAGGCTTCCAGAGGCTTTGTGGGCTTACTTGACCACCTGGAGAAACACCACTGGGCATACCCCTTATGAGATATTGTATGAGAAACAAGTACTTCTACCAATAGAATTCCAAGTAAGGACCTTCCATATTGCCATATAATTGGGATTAAACTTAGATGAGGCTTAGAAACAATGAGCCCTACAACTGACTGAGTTGGATGAGATCATGCAAGATGCCATCCAACGAACATGTTAGTCCAAAACTAGAGGAGCAAATGGCATGGCAATTTTATTAAGAAGAAACACTTCCAACCTGATGATTGGGCTTTGTTGTTTGATTCCTGATTTAAAACATTCAAAGGAAAACTCACCACCCGGTGGTTGGGCTCTTACAAGGTAGTCACTATATATGACAATGGAGTTGTGAAAATCAAAACAATTGATGATGGACAAGTCTCCTTTGTATTAAATGGACACCAACTCAAATTTTATCATAAGCCCATTTCCAAAGAGGATTTTCTACAGGTCATGTCAACTGACAAGGCATTGGCCTTAGTAGATGGGGAAGTCCCCCCTTGTTCTTGAATATTTTATGAATTTTATACTATACATATGTAAATAATTTTGAATTTTGTTGTTAAGCAATTCTAGAGATTTCTATAGGTATTTATTTCACAAGGAGTAGACAATTTCAAGGAAATATAAAAGAAGGATTTTTCTTCAAAACATTGTTACACGTGAACCTTGTTATCTGCTAAGCATCAAATGAATATTGACTTGCTGTAATTAGCCATTTTTTTTGCAAAGATGTTCATCTTTTATTTTTCTTAAGGCAATCTAAAAAGCAGTTGCTCTTGGAAATCTTCACCACTATATAAGGAAGTGATACCATAACCATCAATCTTAGAGGCCTCTCGTACAATTTTCCCAAGAAACCTAAGTAAGTGAGTAAGGTATCTTTATTAAAAAGTAACAAGGAGGTTTGATTAGCAGTTAGTCATGGAAACATCACAATAAATTACAAAATAAGAAAGTGAGTTGAGCATAGAGATACCTTTCTGTTCTTTCTCAATGGTACCATCCACTACACACTAAATAGCTTGATTATATCATATATTTAGATAGGACACATCCGCTTAAGTACCCCTTACATGAGGAAAATCACTAAGGAATATAACGGAAAATCATCCTCTAACATAAATACCATCCTAATTGAAAAAAAAGAGAAAGAAAAAAGTTGTTTTAAGAAGTTGTCCCCCATCTTCTTTCATAAAGAAATCTTATACTAAAATCTTAAAAGATGGAGGGTCAGTCTCTGAGGGTGTAAGAGGATAACCCGTCGGGATACTGAGTAGGTTTTCTAGCAGCGGGTACCAGCCTGTGGTATAACTAGGTAAACCCTCCAGAGCACTAAACAAGCTTGCTAGCAACAGGGCATTCTACCTAACGAGGATGGTAATCTGGCAAACAATAAATAACAAATTTAAACTTGTCCTGATGTACGACATTACTTGCAGACAAAGTTGACATAGGTTAATGAACTCCATAAACTTTCCATTGAGAACTAACTCTAAGAATATCTTGAAACTCTCTTTCCTACCTCTTTTTATCTATATGTAGGATGTTCTATCCTATAGGTGGGGCCATCTTCTAACCGTCTTGTCAGACCAATTTGTGAAATTTATCTCTACACTTAACAAGATGTAAATATTTGGCTATTGGGAGAACTGACTGGTTTCCTATATTTTTTATTGTGAGGTGTCACAATACTTAGGTGTGGGGGAGGGGTTCATGAGTTGACAAATGATCATTTCCTAGAGAAGTAAAGCTTTGTAAAAAAAATTGTATTGTTTTCATGATATAGGTTATTACATCAACAGTCATTTTATTTTTGAAATGTTAATTCCCTGTGTGTTATAAATTGTTGTACATGTCCTTAACATACCACTCTGTTGGTTTATTTTTATTATAGGTTGTTGATTGTAGGATTGATGTTACATGTTCTATGCAAGTGAATTGACTAAGCATGGTGGAAAAATCAATAACAATGGAACACTCCGCCTCTGCTTTTAATCACTGTGACTGTCAAAACCATTTCAAGATTGTAGGCTATCCATTACAGGAGGTAAAAATGCATTTAACACAGAGGTACCATATGAAGTGTCGTATGAGGTGTTGTATGAAGTGTCGTATGAGGTGTCGAATGAAGTTCCATATGAATATACACACTAGTAACTGTCCACAATTTCAGGTAACCAGGAATCAATGACATTTAATTGAATTGGTTTAGGGAAATCAAGATTGAGGATGCAAACTTTAGATATTTTCATGATCAAATGTCCAAGTCAAAATACTTGGACATTGATCAACTTTGTATCATTAAGATTTCCCCCCAAAAAATGAGCCTTAAAATTTGAATTTTCTCACACATGGAAACTCGTGCCCGCATGTGTGCAACCACTTCCACCCTAGGCACATTCAAAAATGGGATTGGGTTACCTATTATTCCAATTCACCTCTGGCATTTGCATTCGCCCCTATTTTAAAATGCGCTCAACCTATGTTTATTTGTTCCTTTGTTTGAATTGCGCTCGACCTCTGTTCAAATCACATCATCCCTTGGCCCGATCACACCCTTTCTTGGTGAATTTATCTTTCTGACCATTCCTTCACATCATCACGATGCCCAAATGGTATGAACCTTCTTCCTATGCAAACCTCTTCACTATCCCTGAGTTTGCACAGTGCAGGGAGGTGTTTTTGTGCACAGGCTGGGGGCCATTTTTATCCCACTTGTAGGGCCACGATGATGGCATCTCAATGCAATTTTTCCTCAGTTTTGATGGGAAGACAACACACATGGTGTCTCTCACCTTTGGGGTCTCATAGGAATCTATAGCCACAACCACGAAGTTTCCAAGAGTGGGAGATAGATGGTTTAAAAACCACCATCTACTACGCTCAAGCTATAATAGGGTTTTTAAACCAGAATTCCAAAACATCTCCGTAGCTAAAGGATTCTCCAAGGAGTGGATAAAAGAGGAGCTGATCAACCCTCTCATATTCATCACCAGGTTGATCACATGTGAAGGTATATATTCCACTTTTAAATCCTGTCACTTAGATTGTTAGCTCATTTTCAGTTCAATAAACCATTGAATTTTCCCTTCTAATTTATAAAGAGCTTGGAGAAGATGTCCTCTCAAGTGAGGAAGAATGTAACCAACCCCCACAAAAACCTCTTTCACCATGGCCTGATCAAACTCCTTGTTTTAGCCAAATTAGAAAAACAGGGGCAAACTTGGGATGCATTCATTTATCAATTTGCAAACCCTCACTTGACAATCAATACTAGAAAAAATAAATTGGATATAAGGACCATTTCTCCATCCAAACCCCACTCTCCAAGGACTCCAAACCCTCTTGTACAATCCATCTCTTTACCGGAACAAAAATCCAAGAAGCTTGTTGAAACCCATGCATACTCATCAGGTAAAAAGACCAAGAATAAAGATCAGAGAAATCCTATTGCTAGTCTTCAGATGCCTTCAATATCTCTTGATCTTACACCCAAAAATCTACAAGAAGTGATTCAACAAGACTTTCCTACAATTCCCACAAATAGGAGAGGAGATAACCGATTTGATAGAGGAACATTTCGAAAGAGTACCTAGAGAACAAGAGGAAAACCTCATGTAAAACCCATGACTACTTCGGACCCTATCCAAGTATCCTTCAATCTTGAAAGCCCTCACAAAAGACTTAGGGAAGTGTATGTAGATGAATTAGAGCCTCAAAGAAAGAAAAAATCAGAACCTACTTCTCCTTATCAACCCCCTATTACTCCTACCTCATAGATGCCTACTTCAGATCCTAAGAATGATAGACACTCTACATCTTTCAAGGGATCTAAGCCTTCCTCTGAGATATCTGATCCTGCTCTAGCCATGGAGAAATTACATCAAGATAATTTTCAGCTGCTATAACAATTGGAAGAGAGGAAGACTATGGACACACATCTTCACCATGATAATGCAGTCCTCCAAGAAAAGGTGAAGTCCCTTCAACGGTTGGTTGAAAAGATGACCAAATCCAACTGCAGCCTCAGAGCACAACTGAAGCAACACAAGATGCATAAGACAAAATATTCACGGCAAGAAGGAGAAGCTTCTAAAGCTACTCCTCCTCAGCAAGCTTAGTCATGAGGGGTGGTTTCTTTTTTTTTGTAGTGGGACCTGCAAAATCTTAGGTGTGGGGGTAATATTGGGCCCCTGATATGATTCATTTAATGACGTTAATTAGATCCTTTTTGGCTGAATATGTATATGCGTTTTCCGGTTTTGAAGAGTTTTTGAAGAGCTTTTGTGTCAAATCGCTATGATTCACACCAGGTATGCATGATTCATGTTTTGTGATGATTTTGAGTATAATTCAACATGTTTCTGTGATTACAAGAAACTAATTTGCGTTTTGTGTGTCACAGGGAAAAATCGCAGCTTGTTTTTGCATCCGGCACTCTGTCCGGTACTCAATCCTACACTCAGTCCGGTACTCCATCCGGCACTCCGTCCTGCACAAAAACCATGGGTGATTTGGCAGTTAGCATATTGGCCACCAGCGATGGGAGAATCAGAGACATGGGTTTTTCTTGTCCTTGTGGCTTCTAGCTACTGAACTTCTAAAAACTTGATTTGGGTTGTTATGTTGGGCGATTATTGGCTCGCCTTATTTCTAGAAGCCACCGACAGTTTGGACATATTAAATGCGATTTGTTGTTTTTAGAGAGGGTCGAACCTTCCAATGGCCGACCTCTCAGCTTGTAAAACCTATAAATACCACCTTAGTGGTTAGACAATTGTTAAGTAGAGAGTTAGAGAGAAAATAGACAATGCAACTCTATTTTGTTATTCTTCATATATTTTGCTAAAAACTATGTAAAGACCGTGTTTTGTATTTTAATGGAGAATTCGTGTTGTTGAGCTCGTGGTTCACCTTTGAAGAATAGCCACGACTTGCTCGGGAACCCACCAACAGTCTAGGTGAATATCCGATTATTTTTCTTATGAATTGAATAATGTAGTTGTCATTTTATTCATTTCCTGTAC
>JZKD02S2124923.1:35783-46160 GCA_000966675.3 Picea glauca
GGGGCCCACATGACTTTTGGCGCTTCATCTCCTAGGGTTAGGTTTTTTGATGTCTAGGGTTTTTGACATTCCTGTTTATTGTAAAAAAGGTCTTGAGAGCCTCATTGTAATCATATTCTAGCGAATGAGTGCATTCGTCACATCTCTTCTTAGATATAAGCCGCCACCATTCTATCAAGCTTGTTTTCCATTGCATTTTACAGTTTCATCTTATTTCCTTATTGAATAGAAACTAGTTTTACTGTATATTTGTTATTTTTTGTTAAGAATATTTTGATAATAGTACATATTCACTTTGTTCTGCTCATAAAATATATATCAATGGTATCAGAGTGGTATTCTCCTTATCGTTCTTAATGCATGTCCCCAACGAGGTCAGGGTACAAAGAATTAGGTCTCGAGCTTGTTTCTCTTGAGGATAAAAGATCTCACATGCCCAACAGACCTCTCATGGAGGGAGAAAGGAAATATGACAGGATAGGAGATCCCTTCAAAAATTTTCTCGAGGAAGCCCTCATGCAACAGAGGAATGAGATGATGGATAGTTTTGTGCAAATCCTTTGGCGACTACCAACAGGCGACACATCTTCCTAAAATGGAGGCACCACCCCCTTCAAGGTACAAATCAACTTCAATATTCCTATATTTGAAGGTTAGATAGACATATATGTTTTAGAAAAATGGTTGAATCTTCTAGAAGGGTATTTCTTTGTCCATAACTTCTTGAATAGAGAAAATATTACTTTTGCGCTCCTCAAAGCCATTCCCCATGTCAAAGATTGGTGGGAAATTTTCTGTGAGCAGAAGGAAATACATGAACCCTCATTATTTATAGTCACAATCACCTAGGAGTCCTTTAAGGATGATATTAAGGAACAATACTACCCTGCTAGAAGTTATCATGACCTATATACAAAATGGACTGCACTACAACATGAAGGATACCAAGCAATGCCTGAGTTCACAAATATCTTCCATACCTTGCGCACCAAGATGGGTATCAAAGATTCTGAACAACATATGATGCTCAAGTATCACGATGGTATGCATATATACATATATGCTGAAATGGAGTTTCTGGACATCTCATCCTTGGGCACGACCTACCGATATGCCATCAAAATCGAGCAAAAGCTCAAACAAAAGAGGCAAAAATTTGGGCCTGGAAACCCTCACAACAAAAGATAGGAAAGGGAGGCCCCAACCCATAGAAAAAAGGAAAGAGAAAATATGGACCGCCTCAGGACAACCATTCCAGGCCGCAAGCAAAGAAGGACACCAAAAATGCAAATAAAGATACTGAGAAGTGGTGCGACTTCCTTAAGAGCCCCTAGCATAACATTGCTGATTACCACTCAAAGTAGTCGTTGGTGGATGAGGTGAAAGCCTCTGAATAAAATGTGTGTTCCGACTCTGATTCAGAACCAAAAAGGAGGATATGGATCATTTATGCTAAACCAAGTGCTACTATTGCTACCACAAAGCTCCAGCTTGGTGAACCAGACGAGCCAGAGGAAGGCGAGCGAATTTTTCATACATAGATGTGGGTGAAGGGTACCCCATTGCACTTCATCCTTGATAGAGGTATCCAGAAGAACCTCATCTCAGCATAGGTTGTCAAGCGACTTTCCGTGCCAACAACACTTCACTTGCAACCCTACACCATAAGATGGCTCCGCCAAGCAAGCGACATCCGCGTCAGCCAAAAATGTCGCCTGTCATATGGCATCAAGCCCTTCAAAGACGAGGTATTGTGTGATGTTTCCCCTCTCAAAGTTTGTAATGTTATTTTGGTCCAACCATATTTATGGAAATGCCATGATGTATATGAGTCTAGGCCTTGCAGTGTTATTATTACTTTGAATAAGAAATTGTACAAGATAGCAAAGGTAGTCCCACCTAGTGCTATTTCCTTGATCTCTTACAAGCAATGCAGGAAGGTCATCTCTGAGATGGGGAAGTTTGTATTCTTCGTGATTCGATCTCAGAATGAGAGAAAGATCGCAACCACATCCAGGGTCTCCGCGGATGACCTCTCCACATTGCATAAGCAAGTGGATAAGGTCATGGAAGCATACTCGAATATCTTCTCCTCACCTATCGGGGTACCTTTGCACTGTCAGGTCAAGCACCCTAGCGATATGACCCCTGACGCACTGCTGCTCTATGGTCCAGTCTACCTCCACTCTCTATTAGAGAATGAGGAGATCAAGCGAAAGATCCAAGAACTATTGCACAAGGGGAAAATTTGTCTGAGCTCATCACCTTGCGAGATCCCAATCATGCTGGTACAAAAGAAATATGGAACCTAACAACTCTGCATTTATTATCGGTCCCTGAATAAAATCATAGTCAGAAACTGATACCCGATTCCTCGAATCAACAACCTCCTTGATCAACTCATGAGGGCCAAATACTTTAGTAAGATTGATTTGAATTTTGGCTACCACCAGGTCCCGATAGAACAGAGAGATGTATGGAAGACCGCCTTCATGTCAAAGGAAGGTATTTTCGAATGGTTGGTCATGCCCTTTGGATTGACAAATGCTCCAACCACTTTCATGAGGATGATGGATGACATCCTGTGACCATTCACCAATACTTTTTTAGTGGTGTATCTGGATGACATTCTCATTTACAACAATACTTGGGAAGAACACTTGCGGCATATTCAACAGGTTCTGCACACCCTGCGACAACACAATCTATACGCCAACTTGGAAAAATGCTCCTTCGATATGGACAGGGTCCATTACCTAGGCTACATCATTGATCAACATGGTGTACATGTGGATCCAACCAAGATCCAAGTCATCCGTGACTGGCCAAACCCAACCACACTCACTGAGCTTCAGAGCTTCTTGGGCCTTGCCAATTTCTACCGCAGGTTCATGTTGGGATTCTCCCATATTGCATGGGCCCTCAACCAAGTAATCAGGGGTGGTGGTATGGTGAAATTTGTGTGGGGCCAATCCCAACAACAAGCATTCGATGATTTGAAGCAACTCTTGTGCTCAACTGCAGTACTTTCACTACTAGACTTGCAATAGCCATTTGAGATCAAGACAAATGATTAAGACTATGTTGTGGGCACCATTCTCACTCAACACGACCACCCTGTGGCCTATCATAGTGAAACACTATCAAATTTTGTTCATAATTACCCTACTTACGACAAAGAAATGTACTCCATTGTGCAAGCCTATCGCCAATGGAGACATTACATTCTTCGGAAGAAGACAATCATCCGCACTGATCATAATACACTGCAGTTCATGCAGACACAAGGAAAATTGCAGAATTACCACCATCATAAGTGGTCCACATACTTGAAACAATTCCACCTCAACATCAAGTATAAAACATGAAGCAACTATATGATCAAAACCGGGTGCCACATAAGTTTCAGGTGGGTGACAAAGTTTTGTTGCATTTGCAGAAATAACGCCTTACTAGACCCAATCAGAAGCTTCACCCACTCTGTTATGGGTCATATACCATCACCAAGGTTGTGGGTAATAATTATTTTAATATCAACATTCCTCCTTTCCTTGGCCTGCACCCAACGTTCAACGTGGATCTCCTTCAACCTTATTTCCCACCATTATTGGACACCTCAGAGATAGAAGAACAACTAACACCAAAAAATCTCAACCCTGGCTGCATACAATAGGCATCCAATGATAAAATTATGGACAAACAGGTCAAGGTCACTCGTCAGCAAAGGATCCAACTTTATCAAGTTGTCAAAGCAGGGCAACTCCTGCACCAAGGCAAGTGGCTCACCCGGGGCCAAATTCAGTAGAAATTTCCTCATCTAATGGGGGAACTCAATGGAATGGATACCATTTCCTCCTAAGGGTGGAGGATTGATCTTGATGTATTTCAGTGGCCTCCCACCTATTCCAACTGCCTCATTTTGGCAATTTTCCAGTTCGACAGTTTTTTCCTAGTTTTCAGGTCCCTAACTTTTAGGGTCATTTCGAGGCCCTAAATAGTTTTTTTAGGGCTCGCCACATTCAACATGTGTAGGGATTTCCACATGAAACATGTGTATTCCTAGGATAATCCTTTATAATGGGCTATAGTGCACCTAAAATGGATATCATATGCAAAAGTTATGACCCCGGGAAGTTGATGTACTAACTTACCCAAACAGGGCCCACATGACTTTTGGCACTTCATCTCCTAGGGTTAGGTTTTTGGATGTATAGGGTTTTTGACATTACTTTTTATTGTAAAAAGGTCCTTGAGAGCCTCATTGTAATCATCTTCTGGCGAATGAGTGCAAACTTCACATCTCTTCTCAGAGATAAGCCGACACCATTCTAGCAAGCTTGTTTTCCGCTGCATTTTACAGTTCAAGATTATTTCCTTATTGAATAGAAACCAATTTTATTGTATATATGTTATTCTCTGTTAAGTATATTTTGATAATAATTCTTATTCATTTCGTTTTGCTCATAAAATCCAGATCAATGTTCCTTCAAGCCAACATGCAAAGCTAATTTGGGAAGCACATTATAGTCAAGTGGTAGGGCACTTTGGTGTGAAAAACACAGTAGCAATACTTCAAAATCATTTCTACTAACCTTGAAGCATCAATGAGACATTGGCTAGTATACGAGGTCATGCACTACCTATGTCATGGCTAAACCATCCATCAATAAGGAAGGTTTGTACACTGCTCTACCTCTCCTAGACAAGCCTGGGAGTTAGTATCCATGGATTACATGTCAATTTTTCCCTCCAGCAAGCATGGTCATGATTGTGTCTTTATGGTTGTCGACCAATTCTTCAAGATGGTCATTTTAGCACCATGAAAAAAGAGTATCATAGCTAAGGCCACTACTAGGATCTTCTTTGAGAATTTTTAGGGTCATTTTGGGTTACCATAGATCATTTTGGTCTATTAGGTTTCTTAGTACCTTCTGGTTCAACATATGGTATCTAATGGAGACTAATTTGACCAAATCAATTTCCTTTCACCCCCAAATAGATCGAAAAATGGAAGTGATCAATGGGATGATTGTGCATATCCTACATATGTAGAATTCCAAGCATCCACATACATGGGATGAGATCCTTCCATACGTTAAACATAGCTATAATAGATCCCTACACAACTCTATTGGCTACCACAGGGTCTTCACTCAATGAACTTGTAACATAACACCTGTGTTCGTGGGATATTAAAGAAGACCCCTAATTTCACTCGATATTGATAAATACCTCCCAAAATCCTTTAGTTGAACCCCCCTCCAAATACATCTTTCCAATAAAAGAAATGCATGTTTTAACTAGATAACCCTTTTTATACCCCACAATACCTATAAACCCCTTGATACTGCACATCCCCCCACAATACCTACAATATATTGACCTTATTTTTCCCAATTAAAAAACCCTCTATATGAATGAATGCGATAAGATATTGGTCAACAAGGCGAAGCCCCCGTGTTGGCCACGACCCTTTTCATGTATGTTTGGGGTTCCAACCATTTCCGCCCATTGATGTAGCTCTTCTCATTCCATCTCCACTGACATATTCCTCCCAAATGTAGACTGAGGAAGACAAAGAAGCCAATTTTTTTCAAAGGATCCAACACCTCCAACAACAGGTTCATGATATATTGCAGAGAGGCCAATGCCAAGTACAAGTAGCGACATGACCAACATTGGGATCCACACAAGTTTCGGGTTGGTGACAAGGTCTAGTTGCATTTATAGAAAGAATGTCTCACAGGTCCCCACAAGAAACTCAGACCACTCTAATATGGGCCTTACACCATTACAAATATTGTGGGTGAAAATACTTTCGAATTGAGTATTCCTCCTTTCCTTGGCTTACACCTAGTATATAATGTGGAGTTGCTTCGGCCATATTTCCCACCTCTGTTGGATGCCTTGAAAGTGAATAAGAAATTGGCTCCTACTTAACTCAATATTGAATTCCTTGAGTATGATATCATGGATTGAATCATGCAAACCAATACGAAGGGAACCTTGTAGTAGAACATACAACTCTAATAGGTTGTCAAAGTAGAACAACTTCTTTAGCAAGGAAAATGGCTCACCCAGATTCAGATTCGGTAGAAGTTTCCCCATATACTATGGAAACTTGATGTAATGGAGACCATTTCTTCCTAAGGGGGGGGGACTGATCCAAGTGGATATTGGTGTCCACCCACCTCTTCCATTGACTCAACATGGTTCTCCATCTGGGCAGTTTTGTTATGATTTTGTGGGATTTTTTGGGTCTTAAACTTTTGATTCCATTTTTAGGCCCTTAACAATCCTTTTAGACAAGTGACCTCGACTCAGATCTGCCTTAGGAAAATCCAATCCATACTCTTTTATTTTTTTCCTTAGTTGGAGATTTCTAATGAATTACTATGTGCACCAAACGAAGATTGTATGTGGAATTTACATTCTTGAAAAGTTGATGTAAAAAATAACGCCCAAAAATATTCTTTGGCATTTTTGAAATACTTTATGGCGCTTCTCCTGCTAGGGTTAGGTTTTGTACCTTTAAGTTTCTTTTTTTATGTTAAAATTCCATCCTTTTGGTCTCTTGTATTATCATTTTGCAAATGAATGTATCCACCATCTCTCTCTCTCTCTCTCTCTCTCTCTCTCTCCATAGATAAGCTACCACCATTCTATCTAGTTTGTGATCTATGGTATTCCGCTATTTTATTTGTTAATAGAAGTTGGGGTTTCACTGTAATATTGTGCTCTTTGCTATAGTTTTGTGTGTGTTTCATTTGATTCTCTATACAATCCATATCAAGGAAATAAGCTAGTGAAGAATAAGACACGTGGAGACATAGTATTTATGTACTCTTCACTTTCTAAATAAAAATATAGTTTCTTATTTTATTTTTTTTGTACCTTTAAGTTTCTTTTTTTATGTTAAAATTCCATCCTTTTGGTCTCTTGTATTATCATTTTGCAAATGAATGTATCCACCATCTCTCTCTCTCTCTCTCTCTCTCTCTCTCTCCATAGATAAGCTACCACCATTCTATCTAGTTTGTGATCTATGGTATTCCGCTATTTTATTTGTTAATAGAAGTTGGGGTTTCACTGTAATATTGTGCTCTTTGCTATAGTTTTGTGTGTGTTTCATTTGATTCTCTATACAATCCATATCAAGGAAATAAGCTAGTGAAGAATAAGACACGTGGAGACATAGTATTTATGTACTCTTCACTTTCTAAATAAAAATATAGTTTCTTATTTTTTTTTTTGTGTTAAATTCCTTATTGAAGTAAACTAGGAACTACAGACTTCTTCAACACCTTTCTCCACTAAGTAAGGGCCCTCATTAAGTAGGAACTATTTTTTTTAATCATTTGAAGTTACTTATTTTCTATTATTCATTTTCTATTTATGTTCATGTATTGTATATTTACTTTCTACATCTAATTGCTTAAATGCTTTCTTAAGATCATTTGTTTTTAAGTTCTTTTTTATGATTTGAAGTGTGTGTGTGTGTTTCAACAAGTTTTAATTTTATCATTTATCAATTAATGGTATGTTGCTACAAGTCTCATGCTATAGATCATGTGATTATAAATCATCAATTGTTTCCTTATTTTATTCAAATAGGATTGGATTTCTAGGTAGATGATATTGTCATGATTAAGTTGTCCAAGTTGTTAAATAATTTATGAGTCTTGAATATATTTTTCACCATACATTGTAATATTTACCAACCCTGTGTCGATAGTTAGATGTACTAGAAAGATAGATGTTATGTTACAAATTAATAGGGAATATAGTATACCCCTATCATATACCTTCTCAGTTGTGCACATGGTGCAACTACCATATGTTTTCACCATTTTGAGCAATATCAAAAGTATTTAAATCCTTTAGGGAACAATCAATAATTTACTTGTTCATTTCATCAAACATAATCGTTAGGATCAATGTTCCATGAGATAACAAGAGTGTTTATGGATAGTAAAGGGATGCACCATGTGATTCTCTACTTTCATTTCCAAGTACATGCTAAAAGGTTATTGTGAGATCACACAAATTTTACATGGTCATGGGACACCTTACAATTAGTGTTTTACCAACCAACTACTTACAACTTTTGTCTAACCATTTGATCTACTAGGAATATCTCTATTGGTGTAAAAACACAGGGACATGTATCCTAAGAATTAGCCATGGATTCATACCATTCACTTACACTAATCGAAACAATGCACAATCTTAGCATCTATCTACATCTCTACCAAAAGCTCAAATTATCATTATACACAACCCCTACATATATTAAAACTTCCTAATAATTAGGAGAAACCATCTAGATCACGAGACGAGCCTAAAAAATGTTTCATTACTTTTGTATTCTATAACACTTTAGCCAATTATAGAAGATAAGGATTGCTTCACTACAATTATGGAGTCCTTTTATTTCATATTTGGGTGAATATACAAAATAGTGAAGTTTTTTCAAAAAGAATTAGTATAGCTAAATGTTAGATGAAGTTAATGTATAACCCTAAGGAGAATGGAGAATGAAAATGGGAACACTTATAGCCTAATTACAAAGAAATTGATATAGAGAACCACACTACCTAGGAAGAGTGATGCAATAATTAAGGAGAGAGGTGAATAGATCAAGGGAAGAAAATACCATTGATTGAGTAGAATATACTAAGCATGTAGTAGTTAATAAAAATAAATAAAGATCACTTCCCTATTTACATGGTTAGAGATGATCATTCTCATACACTATTGACATGATCAAGCAATGATCATTTTGTATTTCTCGTTCATGTTACTATCTAAAAAAAGGCCTACATATTCTGAATATGCCATAAAACTTTAGTGCACAAAGCCATATGAAACATCTCTCCTTCATAACTTCAAAAATTATACCTAAGGAAAATCTCCAAAAACTTAGTGAATCCCTAGTCAATACCTCATTCAAATGATCATTATTTATTTCTCATTTATGTTTCTATGTAAAACAAAAAGGCCTATGTATTATTCATATGCCATAAACCTTTAGTGCACAATTCCCTATGAAACATCTCTTCTTCAAAACTTAAAAATGTATACCTAAGGGAAATCTCCACAAATTTAGTTTCCTAGTCAATACCTCATTCAATTGAGTCATTTGAATCGTTTTTCAAAAATAGATCTAGACTTTATCACACAATTTTATATCATGTGCATTGAACCATATATTATGTAGAATGAGTCATTTGAATATTTATTTAATAAAATAGAGCTAGATAATTACAATTCCAGAATATGCTTGTATAAACTCTTGGATTGAATGAACTCAATACCATATATAACACTCCCTAATCAAAACTAGGAAACTATTTTTAGACCCATAGAAATATCATCACTTATAATGATTTAACCAACTAGGAAAAGCTAAAGTAAACTAAGTCTCATTCATTCATAAGGTCTACCTATCACAATTTTTTCAACTATAAGAGGGATCTGATATCAATGCACTATTTCACACATGAAATGAAAAACTAAGTGGAAACCAACTTAAGAGAATTGTGAATAAACACTCCAAAACAACTCAACAACTAGACTCTACCTACATGTAAATATTCAAAATCCCTCTATGTAAAAGGAATCAAATGGTGATCAAAGTGAGAAGGAAACATAACAACAATTTCATTATGATGGTTTCTAAAATATCATTATGATGGTTTCTAGATGAAAAAACCACATAGAATAGTGGTAAACAATCTAAATTTAATAAAGAAGACTTGCCATCTATATTACATAACATTGTCAAAACAAGTAACATTACCATATAACCATGAATGTGAAAAAATAGAATAAGAAGATGGTAAGCATAAGAATAATAGAGATTGAAAAATTATATATATGGACAAACAAAAAGTCAATAAACATTGTACTCGAAAAAATAAATAAATGGTTGGATTCATGTTAAGGCAATGTAAAATTTTGTAAACATACTACTTGAAACAATATTCCGTTATGTTACATAGTAACTTGCTTTAGCTCGTTGAAGAACTAGTTAGTTGGTAATTACATTTCTAACATTGTTTGGTTTTTGTTGAAATATTGTAACTGTGAAGAACATTCTACTTATATTTGAGTCATTATTATATAGATCAAATCCCCTTTTGTGGATTGATCATGTCGGTTATTGTCTAAGACCAAATCTCCTTTTGTGGATTGGTGAAACCATAGTTATATGGTGGTGTTTGTAAAGCCGGCCCCAAGGGCTTAATAAAGTGGTTTTAACCACTAGTTGAAGAAGTAGGCCCTACTTGGTGAAAATACAAAACCCTAGCACCCCTCAGCTAGTATAAATAAGAGAGGGTGGCGCCTCATTCACTCACTCACTTAGTCACTCAA
>JZKD02S2124945.1:24340-40817 GCA_000966675.3 Picea glauca
GAATTTAATTGCGCGAAGGACCGGAGGAATATTGTTTCCTACAAGACAACCTGTGGTGTAAGGACAGACACATCACCACTTCCAGCTTGACCTAAGGCACGAGGCACAAAACTGCCAAAAACTAAGGGCTAATAAGGTTTTAGCTATGCATCTACTAAACTCTCGTCCATTATGCTTGTGCAAGCTAAAGGACTAGTACACCCAAAATCATGATGTCTAACACATCCTGATATCCGTCAAGAAAGAAGTCTAGGGGCAAAGGAGTGGACCTTTATCATTACTATTTTCATCAAAGCTATCATAAAGGTGAACCAAAATAGGCATTAACCAAATCAAAACTTGTCAGCAAAATACATTGTTCATTAAAAATGTGAACTTGTAACATTTATAATGGTGATCTATGCTACCCCAAAAACGACATTGACGTCAAATAACCAATTGAAATTTAACCAGTTTAACATAATGACAAGGCGGTAAAAGAAAACTATTAATTGAAACCTTATAACGAGTTATAATTGGTGTCTAGAATAAATCCTTGATAAATCCTTTGGTCAACTGTTGACATTCTTATAACACAAGAGGTGGTCATCTAAAATGGTAAGAAGATGTTGTGTAAGGTAAATCAGAATTACCAACTCTGTAAACTACTATGTAATTATACCATAGATGATTTTAGGGGCTAAATTTTTCTCATGGGCAAGTCACAATGTGGCAAATTGGAATGGGGCAATCAGAATGCAGCAAACATAGTTAAAAATGGAATGGGCAACTCGTAGAGTTTAAAGATTTCCATTACATTCACTGTCTGATTAATGTTGAAATGTAGTGATCAATTATGATTTCGCGGGCATACCCAACAAATGCAGACAAAAAATAAAGAAATTGTTTTTCATTCACCTGGGCTACCCAATCAAACGCAGACAGGGATCATAACTAATTCATTTTTTTCAATTAACTGGGGTTCCCAAGAAAAGACGCAAACAGGTATAACAAAAACATTTTCCCCTTCCAGGTTATCAAATATAAAACGCAGACTAAGAAATTAATTTCTTTTTTTCGTTTCCAAGATATCATGACAATGCAGACAAGAATAACAAACATTTTTCCCCTTCCAAGGTAACAAATATAAAATGCAGAATAAGAAATTAATTTGTTTTCCATTTCTAGGATATCATGACAATGCAGACAGGACTAACAAACATTTTTCCCCTTCCAGGGTAACAAATATAAAATGCAGACGAAGAAATTATTTTGTTTTCCATTTCCAGGATATCATGACAATGCAGACAGTAATAACAAATGTTTTTCCCTTGCCATAACAATACAGAATGCAAACATAATCAATTCATTTTTCCATTGCCAGATTACCCATACAAAATGCATACATGAGTCAATTTGTTTTTGTTTTTTTTCATTGCCAGCAGACCAATACAAAATGCAGACAACAGTAAGAGAACCGAAAGGATCCAACTAGCCAAGGACAACAATGGAGATAGACGGCTGATAGGTTCATCCTTTTCTGATCATCCTCGCACAAAAAAGCAGGGCGTTGAGATCCATAGGTCTTTTAATGCTAGGGCGATGACCATAGATCAGGCTCCTGGCCGACTACTCAGGTGAGGACTAGTGAGCTAGGGATGAAGGCTAAACAACCACGAAGGTCACAATCAACACAACAAGTTGGTCAAGACGTTGCAGGGAAATGAAGCCATGGGAGTCAATCTATCAACAAGATAGGCTAAGAAAATTTCAGAAAACCATCTAGACAATCAGTTCACTTACCCAAGTAAAAATGTAGATTCAAGCATAAATTCTAAAACAATTTACCATACAAAACAAAGAAAGCATATTGTTTCCTGTTCCGAGTGGACGTTCCACGTGCTCCTTGCAACTCTCGCGTGCCGACTGACGAGACTTCATCGGTACCTCCCAACCAATGCTAGGGGTACTCTTCTTCCCCCTTAGCCCCCCGATCCGCAAAGGGGCCACACACTCACTATCCAGAGATTTCGACTAGCTCCCAGCTTGCCTCGCAAGGCCGCGCTACCACTCCTCACCGAGATGGGTATCCCAACTCCCACAAGTTAAGTCATTCAAGTAGATATTTCTGCATCATAACGTTACGCAAACAGAAGATCATCCAACCTCCATCTCCTCCCTTCATTATATAGAGTTTCGTGGTTCCTTTCTTTCCTAAAATCTTATTTAATTAAGTTTTTAAAATTTAATTCCTAAAAATTCCTCCCCGTTCAAGTGTCACCCATCCCCTTCATTTCTCCATAAATTAATTTCTTTAATAATTAATTTCTTTAATTAATTAATTATCTTTATTTCCCTCACCCACCTAGAGTTACTCCTAGAATCACTCCTAGGTGTCCCCAAATTCTCTTACAGGTTTTAACGACTTTCCCCACCATTAAATTGTTAGTTCAGTTTAAATTAGAAAGCTCTTAAATGGTAGATACTTTACTAAGTTTGAATTTCCTCTTTTTCCCTTATGTTCCCTTTTTTTTCCCTTTTTATGTTTACCTCTTTTCCTAGTTTCCTAATATTTTAGATTTTCCCTCTTTCCCCTTTTTAATTAGAACTCAAAAAGGCAGGTGTGGAAATTAACCCTTTTTCCCCTTTCTCATTTAATTAATATATCAAAAATAAATAAACAATTAATTCCCCTTTTTTTAATTTTATTTCAACAGATTTTTGAATAAATTAAATTTCTTATTCCCTCCGTGTTACAAGATTTAATGAAGATCATACTCTTTATTTATTTTGTTTTTAATTTTATTTTATATAGATATATATGTTTATATATATATATATATTTTTTTTATAAAAAGGATAAAATTTTACCACTAGCATGATTTAGACCTAGACCTTAATTTTCGTGATGGGCGACATTTTATTTGGGAAAATGTTTTTTAAAAATTCTTGTCACATTGTTCATCCTACGGCCATCTAGGTTCATTCATTTATCAAAACAACACGACGTGCCCTTCAGTACGCACTAGGTTCTCCAAGGGTGCCACTCGCCTCATATGTTCCCTTGCGTGACGTGCCCTTCAGGATGCACTACGTGCTCCAAGGGTGCCACTCGCCTCTTTACATTTTTCTTGTGTGACGTGCCCTTTAGGATGCACCACGAGCTCCAAGGGTTCCACTCACCTCCTGACTGACTTGGTAGACATCAAAAACTCCTGGAGTCAATACTCTGCCAGGTGAACTTGTGGGAGGCTATGGGCCTCTAAGGAATAAGGCCCCCGCCTTATTACGTGCCCCTTAGAATCATCATGAGTGATTTTCGTAGTATGCCCTCATGACATTGTGGGCCCTCTCGAACTAGGTAAATGTTAACCTACAGTTTGAGCCACGGCGGGAGTGCTAGTAGGTTGTGGCAGGGTTGTTGTCCAAACCTCTCCCTCAACATCTCTGGTAGTCATGCGTGACCCCTTTACTCCACATGTGATTCTGGTCGACATACTATCGTCAGTCTACATCATCAACAAATCATGTCAGAACATATCCTTATCATATCATCTAATCGGATACACTAATAACACATTAAAACAATCAAACCCCAATGGTACACTTTCTGGCTCGATACGGAGTCCAAGGGGTTCAATTGATGCGTCTACATCCTTGAGGTCCAAAATCCTTCACACTCAATAGAACCGAGTCAATAACACATGTCTATGTCAATGCAGTTAAACCATGTCATCAACCCATAACGCCTCATAATCAAAATCAAATGTTTCAATAGCATAATAATCTGGATCACTTGCAAGCAAGTGTCCTCTAAGAATAAGTTTGCTCAGTGTGCCAGAGCGGGATGTTACACTGATCCTTTCTTTAGTCTTCTCAAAAAAAATTCTTCAATTTCATTAGGCTCAGAATCCTCATTCTTATCATCTTTAAATGATGCTTCTCTAGAGGTGGGTTTATATTTAACTATCCTTATTTCATATGAAGTCAACATTCCTAGAAGTTGATCAAAATCCAAATATTTTAGATAATTAAGTTCTTCTATAGCAGAGACCTTTGGGTTGAACCTATCTGGAAGAGATCTCAAAATTTTCTGAACTAAAGAGTGTTCCTCAATTTTTTCACCAAGTGCCTTCATTGCATTTACTAGTTCTTCAACTCTCATAAAGTACTTCCCAACAGTTTCATCCTCTCTCATCTTTATATTTTCAAACTTTACTTTGTAGGTTTGAAGTTTGGCATCCTTTACCTTCTCATTACCTTCATAACTTCCTATGAGTTTGTCCCACATTTCTTTGGCAGTTTCTACGTGCATAACTTTTACAAATTATGCTTCTACAAGCACACTGAGAATCACATTCATAGCCTTAACGTTGAAGCTAAATTATAGCTTGTAATCTTTATTAGCTAAAACAACTGGATTTACATAACCATTCTCTACCACATCCCCAACATCTTCACCTAAAGTGATTATGTAGGTTCTCATCCTAACTTTACAGAAGGCAAAGTTTGTTCAATTGAACAGGGGGGCCTTACTGGTTGACATTCCTTCATGGCTTGGCATGTTTAATCTTACTGATCTACCTTTATATAAAAGGAAATGGCTCTGATACCAATTGTTGGACAACTGAGAGGGGGGGTAAATCAGTTTTTACCATGCTTAAACAATTATACCTATTTGAAACTCTTTACAAAGAATTCAATGAAAATACAGAGACAGATATTTCCTGACGAAACCCATAAAGGGAAAAACCTCTTCTTCTTGATATGATAAGTAATATTTATTTTCTGTATATTATCATTCTTATGAGAACCAACTCATTGTTAGGATACCACCTCTATTTTGCAAGCTGGAACTTGTTGAGAGCAACAACTCTCTAGTTTCTATAGCACCCACTAGAAGGAAGCACCAACTCCCTGGTTTCTCTAGCATCCACTAGAAGGAAGCACCAACTCCCTAAGTGTTCCAACACCAACTGGATGGAAGCACCAAATTCAATTCAAATAGGAACCGACCTATATAAAGAGAACAATAGTTCTCCCTTGCACCACCTTGCCACCCTAGTTTCTCTGGCTGCAACCAGATGGAAGCTACAACTCCCTGTGTTCAAGAACACACTTGAAACTCTGAGGAAAACAATCCTCCCTAGCACCTCTCTACCACACTGGAATATAAATATTTTATTTCTTCAATTTATCACAGTGATATAGAATTTATCTATGGCTTACTAGTCTCATCGCCGTTCTTATACACTGCTTTGCTCTGCCTGCATCAGTGGCTCTTTCCTCGTGTCTGTTCCACTTTTTGTTCTTCTCTCAGATACACATTTATGTTCCTTGCTTCTTCTGTGATTTATGCTCTGTATCTTATTTCCATTCTATACACCATGCCTCTTTTGTGCACTTTATCTCCTGCACACAACATGCTTCTACCCGCATGAAAATACTCTCAACAGAAGCATTCCCCCTTATGTTTTCTACGTCTCTTTGTTATACCAATTCCTCTCCTAGATCCTGCATGAAAATCACCATCTTCTTTGGCAGTTATACTCATTTTGTTCATCATCAATGGATTATCCTGAGATTCTCTTCCTTCTCTAGTAGTGCGACTCTTTGTCTTCTCTGTCATAGTCTTCGACGCTTTTCATCTGTCAATTGTCTCTACGATGAGTCTTCATTCCACTGGCAGTTACCTCGCGATTCTTCAACTTCTATGTTGATCACCCTCCAGCTCCTCGAGTTCTCTAGTAGATTTAATCAGTCATTTTCTATAGTCATAATAATTCTGCCTCTTAGCAGCTACTGAGAGAAACTCAACACACTCATGTCTTTGGCATCTTTTTCCCTTTCTAAGAAATCTACACAGTGGGCGCTAGGTTTTCTTGCTAAGCCGCTTACTTTCACATGACCATCGATGGTGACCATACACCTAACCAACAATCGTTTCATGATTTCGCATTTCGGGTGATCGACTGCGAGTCACCTCGATTTTCCCAACTCACAAAACTCTTTGGTGGAGCGTAGAATGACTATCTCCTTCCCTTCTCTTTCGTTTATGTGACCACTAGCTGTGACCACATCCCTATTCGAAAAGGAATTTCATGATTTCGGTGATATCCGTTGTAAATCCTAGCGACATGATAGCTCCTCCCTTAACCTTCATCAATGTGAGCACCAACTATGATCAGGGGCCAAGCAAGATGGGTGCTTCATGATTTTTCATATCATGAACTCCTGCTATGAGTTGCCTCGAAACTCCCAACTCGTGAAACTCTGAAATGCTTCAAATCATATCAATGGTAGAGATATCTCCCTCTGATTGATGACTATGATTGTTTCACAACTTTGCATATTGCGAGTTCCTACAAATCTCACCTTTGACTTCTCTAGCTCACGAGTCAACAAAATGATAACCTCTCACCATGTGTCCTTTCGATCCAATGACCCAGATCATTTCGCGACTTCACATTTTGTGAAGTTGGAGGATGGCTCTCGATCATTATCCTCTTCGCAGTTGTACTGGATCCAATAGTTTCTAGTCCTTCACACTCCAATCCGATGGCTAAGGTCTAATATCCTCCTCTGCGGGCTCCTCCTATCTGGACTCTGATCTAATGGACATCTGGTATTAAAGATTGGTGATCCAACAATCATTGTCGCTCCTCCTCTTGAGCTTTGGCTTCCTCAAATATCTAAGTGTCAAAGGAAACAAACTTTGATCCTTATGCGTGCCTTGATGTATGGGATCACGTCTATGCATCTCAGAGCACTCTTTCTCCTGAGCTTTGGAAAAATTTACCCTCGGCCCTAGCGCACACTTGCACTCTGCGTGCAACAGTGCACTATCTACGTGCAACTCTCCACTATCTCTTCTGAGATTCTCGAGCTTGCTCATCTATTTCTTCCCAAAATAATTTTGGTTCCCACCTGACACATTCTTCCTTTCTCATCTTCATGTCTCTTGAGATTTGGTTCATTGTTGTTATTTCCTGTAAACAGGCCATCGCCGCAGTTTTTCTTTCCATCAATGACAAGCACACTCTTCCTGTAAACATGCCAACAATTTTCCCAGGATTTGTCAAGAGAACAAGGATACCCATGTCATCACCCGCAAAAAGCCATGTTTTGGCCACCTCATTGATGGGTTAGCAAGTATGTACATCAAAGCCATGTTTGTAGTTGTGTGAACCGCATTTTTAATAACTAAAATAAAATAAAGGAAACCATTTAGGCTGAAATTACAGGTTCATGGTGGCAAGTGTAGAATCACACAGAAGACACAAAAACCTATTATGTAATTTTAATCCCTTTCCCTGTTAGGGCCATGCATATGCATTCAAAACCCAATTCCCCCCTCCCCCCTTCTTTTTCTGGTTGTTCGAACTATTCACAAGGGATTTCCCACTCTCTTTTCCATGTACATACAACCAATTTCCTTTTCTCCTTTCACTGACCAACCTACCCCCCATGCACATTTATTTTCCAAAACCTTCATCACATGGGAGGGTTACATTCTAATAATAAATGAAAAAAAAAAGCGTTCTTTCAATCCAACCAGTAGGCCACATTTTAATTTCCTCCCTTGTGTGGCCTTCTCATATCTTATTCCTTAAAGGGATCACCCACCACTCTGAATTGTTAATGCCCCAATACAAGGTTGTCAACAACAATCCCCAGAGCTCATGTACATAACATCACTTCTTAGTGTCCAGGTTTTGGGCTCCATTATTATATTCAAGGATAACAACTAGGGTTTTTCACACTTGTGCCTTTAAATTCTTTCCACTTGATTTTAGGATTAGCATGGCCACTATGCCTACAATTTACATATAAGGATTTAATTTTTAAGGGTAATCATACTATTGTATTGGATGTAGGGTTCATACCCAATGTTTGATAAGCTACCAAAAAGTACCCCATAGGCGTCAACATATTCAATCTTGAAGGACTGAAGAATGTATCAGCTAAGATTCCATGAGAATCACAAAGACCATAGGTCTTTTGAAAGGTGTGAAGGAATAGGAAATACAAGAAACCTATTTCATATAGTCACACATTCATTCATAGATACTACAATATATTTCCCAAAGTGATACATAATAGACTTACATTCAGACCATGAATCATTGGATGCAAAGACAAATGTGATTTGTACTTTATTCATTAAAATCAAGGAATTCAAACACATTTCCATACATAGAGGCTGAAGCCTTCTTAAGATGCATTCATAGAAAAACCGATATGATCCATTCACTCAATCTCCTTCCTCTCTCCTATTTACACACATAATATCTCTGAACATAGGAATTATCAGAAAGCTAAAATGAAACTCTAACTCAGCTACAACTTACATAAAATCATGTACTAAAATAAGTATTACTAGTGAAAAAAAACCCAGCCCTTACATATCTGCATGCATCCCCAAGATCTCCCACAAAATGTGGAAATCATAAAAACCTTTCTATCTCACCTGCAACCTCTAACATGATCAGTTGGGTTTTTACAAAAATGATTAAAATCATTGAATATATTCTAATATCCGACTGAAATGTGGTCTCGTTGAGTCCTTGCACGTAGTACAAAAATAGGTTGGTGCATGGAGTAGGTCCTTGTCTAGTGCAAGCGTTGATATTGGAACTATATATTGCATCTTATTGGGTATGCATGCAGTGATGACTTATGGCATGTGCATAGTCTCTGCAAGACCTTAGGGTGCTAACACGCCCCCAACACTATTATTTTACATGCCCTCAAGCCAACAACATTGTTTTGTCGGTAGCTCCTGAATGAAGTTGTTAGAACCGCTACTTAGACTTAGTGGGATGTTGTCAACAATTTCAATTTGGGTGCCAACTATCAATTTTTATTGGTGTTGCAGCCATGCATAGGATCTGGAATTTGTTGATGACCCCAAAATTGTCTATGTGAATTTGGCCTTCAATCTTTGGGATATTGACCTCTCACTTGTCGATGTTGGTCTGGATTGTATGTGGATATATTTTTTTTAGTATACCATCTAGAACCACATGTGTCATCTAGGCCAAGTCCTCCCCATGTTACTTGGAAATATCACCCCTTTGACTGCTAGGTATCTAGCTAGGGTGATCTATCCATTAGGCATACCGTTCATCTTATTTATGCCTCTCTCGGGTTTGTTGATGATGTTGAAGATGAGGAAAACTGCATCTAATAGGGCAGAAACCCATAGAGTATGACTATTATATTTAAAAATGGTGTTGATCCATGGGGGCGGGATCCCTAACTCTCAACCATTAGGTTTTTGGGTGACTTATTTATAATCTTCAAAGCATAGTTTCAAGAACTATGTGTTGATTCTACTATGGCCATTAGTGAACTAGAGGCTAGGACCCTTTCCAATGAGGTGGTTTCGGACATGTAATTCTCTTGGGATTTAGAAATATTTTTCAGTGGGATTACTTTGTGGCCTGTGTAAATGTGTTGAACCTGCACAAAATAGATCTAGCTAAACAATAATACACACATTTGCAGAGAGAATTGGAGAAAGAAGAAGAAGGAGAGAAAGAATAGAAGAATTCTCATTAACCATATTCCACACTCAAGAGTGAATAATTTACAATAGATATAGGATAAATGAGTAACTAATGAGTCACAGTGGTGGTCTAGAGTGATCTGGACACACACCAACAGTTACAAGAGTAAACTTCCACCTAGTCTAGTCTCTCAGGCAGTTACGGGAGTGAAATACCACCTAGTTTGTGTTAACTAGTCTATTAGTCTTCAGTTAACTGAATGAAACTAAGTGAAGTGAGGAGGAGATTAGGGAATCATGAGTAATGCACTAGTCTGGTGATGATACCAAGGAAAATGTCCATTATCTGGTGATGATCCCAATGTTCCATGGTGACAAAAATAATGCAACATCTAGACTCCACTCAACAAGTCAAACTGAAGTGAAAACTGAAGAGAATATTCTCCCTAGAGGAATATTCTTCCTAAAATATAGGAGAATGAATAATGACTAATAAACAAGGAAAAACCTAATGAAAAATAATCTTAGGTGTGTGTGAAGTAACTCCAACACCCCCCATGAACATCACTATGGTGAAAATAAAGAATGAGTCCCGACAACGAGGCCATGTTAGGTACCCAAATACAAAAGATACACTGAAATAAACGAGGAAAGAGGGAACCCCCCCCGCCACTCAACTTACAATGAATAAAAAAATAAAATGAGAAGGAACAAAAGGAAGTTGTTAAACAACCATGTCCTTCACTCCAAGAAGACCTCGCAACTGTGCAAGTTTGTGCTTGTTGAATATTTTAATGAAGATGTAGATGTCTGCATGGATTTGACGCAATAGATGCATCATTGATATGTCCACACATATCCACTTTCTCTTCTTTTATTGAAGAATATCCAAATAAAGTTTGGATGAAACTTTGAAAACCGTGCGGTCGTTTCTGAAAAAATGCTAAAACTTTGTTGAGTTTAAAATCATCATAACTTCACTTCCCGGACTCCATTTTAGACGATTTGTTTTTTGAAATTGGATATTTTACCGAGAGGAATTCAAATATCCAATTTGTTACTGAATTTCTCTTAGAATATATTATAATTGAGTCTGATGTGCGCGACTCCCTTTTTGTCTCCTAAGATGCATGCATTGCGCATGGAAAAGTGTCTGCATGTGACTCCTGAGATGCATGGCATATATCTTCCACATGAATTTCAGAAAACAAATCTGAAATGGAGTAGACATCATCTTCAATTAATGGAATACAAATTTCTGCAAATACTTTTGTTGAAGACTCTTCATAATAAGAGGCTCGATCTTCTAATGGCTTCTCTTCTGGCTCTATCTGTTCAACGTCCTACATGAAATGTTCACAATATTATTTATTCCCAAATAGAACCTCCAATATGGTCCATAATTCATTTGGAGTTGAATCTTGTGATTCTTCATATACTTGACGGAAAATTTTGGGAGAAACAGACATGCAGATACTTCCTATGGCCATATCTTGACTATTGAGAAAGTCATGTTTCTCATCAGTGGAATGAGGCTCTAATTCCGTTGCCATAGTTATTTGGCACAAGCCTCTGCATCTAATATGAATCATAATTTTTTTCTTCCATTCCAAATAGTTATGAGGCGTGAGAAGTATTGTCGATGAGTAAAACATAGATTCCATATTTTTTGCATTCTTCAATATTCAGTACCTACAAAAACAATTTGTTGTAGCTTTTTCTTAGCATTTCATCGGCTCTGATACCATGTAAATGTGTTGAACCTACACAGAATAGTTCTATCTAAACAATAATAAACACATTTGTAGAGAGAATTGGAGAAAGAAGAAGAAGGAGAGAAAGAATAGAAGAATTCTCATTAACTGTATTCCACACTCAAAGAGTGAATAATTTACAATAGATATAGAATACATGAGTAACTAATGAGCCATAGTGGTGGTATAGAGTGATCTAGACACACACCAGTAGTTACGGGAGTAAACTGCCACCTATTCTAGTCTCTCAAGAAGTTACAGGAGCGAACTACCACCTAGTCTGAGTTAACTAGTCTATCAGTCTTCAGTTAACTGACTGAAACAGAGTGAAGTGAGGAGGTGATTAGAGAATCATGAGTAATGCACTAGTCTAGTGATGATCCCAAGGACATTTCACATTAGCTAGTGATGATCCCAATGTTGCATGGTGACAAAACCAATGCAGCATATAGACTCCACTCAACTAGTCAAACTGAAGTGAAAACTGAAGAGAATATTCTCCCTAGAGGAAAATTCTTCCTAAAAGATAGCCTCCTAAATAATGACTGTTAAACAAGGCAAAACCTTAGGAAAAATAAATCCTAGGTGTGTGTGAAGTAACTCCAACATCCTAGAGCCAATCTTGTGCCTCTTTCTTGTTGGAAGTAGCCATCATTTTGGGGCCTCCTCGATTCAATTATAATTTCTTACATTGCTCACTCCTCTAGTTGTACCTATTCCTTGTCACTAGTCTACACTTTGTTGCTAAAACTCTTTGTATGTAGTGGTTGAACTCTTAGAAAAGTAAATGGAAATTGGCCATGGCGTATATAAGTAGTTGTGAGTTGATTTTACCGTGTGATTATTGGCTCTTCTAGGTAGGATTTCAGACCTACTAGGTATATATATTATGACAATTGATATTGATCCCCTTGACATCTTAATATGATGTGGCCATGAGAATACTATATTGTTGGACCACCAATGCTCCTTTTACCATAATTTTTCACATCCCTCTGAGTTGTGTGACTTGTCTAAGTCTGATTTCCTGACCCTTCGTTGATATTTATCACCATATGTCCCGTACATTACCTGTGAGAGCATGTTGTCTTGCCCAGTAGCCTGTAGGTCAGTAATTACATCACACAATTGGTCAAATATTTGAAATATCTACATCTAACACCTTGTCTTGTCTGGTGGATTACCTACTCCTATCCTATCCTGATGTTGAAAGCATAATGATATCTTCCTTTATACCTACCTACCTAATTCCTACCCCAAGATAACTATGAAACCTTTTTCCATTTAGTGTGCATTCTACCCCTGTGGGCCATAATACACCTTCAAATGAATATTGTTAATTAGTCCTTTGAGGGGTTGACCATGTAGTGTTTCCAAATTTTTTTTCCCTTTCCTCACTAATGTATAATAATCTAAATGGTCCTAACCATTGCATGTGTATTTTTCTAGGGTGCTTGAGAAACATTTTTTCATATAGTAATACCAAAGAACCGAGTTGTATAATTTTGTGTTGAAAGTTGTGATCATGCTAGGCCTTCTATATCTACTTCTTGAATAATTGGTTGTGTCCTATAATGAGTCACTCCACGTCGAGTTTCAAAATTTCATCTAACCACTTCTACAGGGATTAGTCATCCAACATTTGTGTCGCGAGGGAACTATGTAGACCTCATACCACAAATTATAAGGGAATCACAACCTATTTACCATAGAACAACATAAAAGGTGTATTCATATTCAATCATTTACATGTCATTCTATACACCCATAGTACTATAAGAGTATGTTTATCCTAGTTGTCACACTGCATGTTACAAACCTTTCCGAGTGCATGCTATAATATCTTGTTGAAGTATTCAACTGTGTTGTTGGCTTGTGGGTGATATGGTGTACTCTTATGGTGATGGATCATGAATTATCTAGTGAGTGCGTAGACAGTTTCATTAAAAAAGTATACACCATGATTTATCATCAACAACTTTGGGCACCCAAACCTTGTGATGACATTATCAAAGATGAAGCATGTGGTTGTCTCTACAATACAATATTTCACTGGCATGTGTTCTTACCAATGCATCAAATATTCTATGAAATTAATAATTTATCACGTGATAGTTCTGTGCGTAGGGGTAATGATGGGCCCCATGAAATCAATATGTCATTTGTCAAATGGATCTAGCACTATGACTAATAAAAGTGACAATTCATATCTTCTACAAGTCTTCTCGATCCTTTATCATACATCAGAACACCTAAAATATCCTGTATCATATTCAAATACTAGCGAACACCATAACACTATGTCTATCACTTTATGTGAAATTTATATAAATTCTCCAACCCACGATTCAGGCATATGCATGAGACAATCTAAAGACCAAGTTCATGTGATGAATGGACAATGCACTTAGGGAAGTCATGAGGTCAAACATTGACTTATATCACTTATATGGACATGAGTATGAGATTCTTGGGTCTTGGAATGTCCAACATGACCCATACCCAAAACTTGCATGAGACATTGACCATATGTGAAGGTGACTTGAGGGGCACAAAAGAAATTGATGGTTTTATAACTTGGCATGGTACAATGAGGTGATTTGAGTCTAGGTCAAGAAAGTGACGTGGAGCTCAATAATCCCTAGAGAGTGAATTTGGAAAGTCAGTTAAGAAAAAATGACTAAGTGTTGGGTCGGCTCAACCCAACCACCCAAGAGACATGTTTGTCCAACTGAGGCGTTATGAGTGTATATATTGAGGTAGAATTGGGTGAGCTAGATCAAAATAAAGACAAGTGGTGATCACATAGCACAAGGAGAAAGATTGAGGTTAGGAAAAAAAAAAAATGAATGAAGAGAGAGACCTACAATTTGTGGTCACCTTGAGTAGACTGAGGAGAAAACAGACTTGGCACAAGTCTCCAACACACATATTTGTATGAGGATGAATCTGGATGTGGCTTGGGGATTTTGTGTGTTCATTTTTGGGAAGGAATGTCATATGGCATGATGAGAAACTCTTTTTATATGAACTGAGCAGAGTTCTCCATGGTAAAAATCATAAATATTTGTATAAAATACTTCATGCATTAGGAATGGTTTATGATTCCCTCTTAACACTCTAATGTGTCTTGTCTTTTGTCTTTCACATAATTTTAATTTTTAATTGTGTACTTTTAACTTTCTTGTGGATAAGTTTTTACTATATTTAGGTGTGATCCTTGAATCTCCCATATCTTGGAGAGAGTATGGGTGAATCCAAGTGAGGAGGAATAGTTTGAACAAAGTAAAACTTGGGCTTTCCAAGCCACCAAGATGAAAGGCCTCAGTGTTGCACACCTCAAAGAGATGACAAATCGCTACAATGCAGGCATGGTTTTTGTGAGCATGATAGATGGTATCATAAAACTTCTAAATGAAATGTGAACATAGTATGATAGAACCATCATGGTCTAGAGAGAATTAAACTCATGGGATGTCAAATGGATCAACTCTTTAGATAGAGGTGGAAGATGAGGTCGCATCATAGAGATGGGCCATGAAAGATCTAAGGAAGAATGGGTTGAGTGTCCCATCTTGACCTAATGAGGAAGTGATTTGGTTGAGACAAAAAACTGACACACATAGGGACACATAGTGGAACACCTTGATTTCAAGTAGACTTTGACCTAGGAGCACCCCCACAGATCTTGCGAAATATTGGTGGAATGGAGGTCTGGTATATTATGATTTTATTTTATTTTTTTACTTAACAAAGGAAGAATGGAATGGTTCGGTTTGTAGTGAGTTGCAATGGATTGGTGCATTGGGTGCCTTGGGTTGAAAACAATGTGACCAAGATCATAGATCATGTTTTATGGATCTGATTATCAATGGAAAAACCTTACAAGACCTGATGGACTCGAGGGTCACTCACAACTTTCTAAGGATAGAATTGGTGAAATAAATGGGAATTGAAGTTTCTCCTTGTAGAGATATGGTGAAGGAAGTTAAATATAACTCAAAGTCCACAAATGGGGTCTCCCCATCAATTCACATTCATCTTGACAATGAAAAGGTCGAGCGAACTTCGTACTTTTTCCCATGGATGAATTTGAGGTGATTCCTGGGAAAGAATTACTAATGAGTACAAATTCAGTTCTCATGCCATGAATGGTGGATACATTGGTTATTCTTGGTGAATAGAAGGTTGTGGTTGTGTTCCAAACCACATGGAATTCTATTGGAAGGATGCATGTTTTGTATACATTGAACATAAAGAAGGAAGAAAGGTGATCGAGATCGCATATTTATGCAACAATGGTTGGGGAAGTTCAAGAGGATGGAGTGGGGACACCTATTCCAGCTAATCTCATTAACTTGTTGGATCAATTGGAAAACACAATGTTAGATAATTTTTCGAAAGTGTTCCCACCATGGTGTCTTGTTCACCACTATATTGAGATAGAGAAAATAATGTATCCATGAGAGAGAGTTCCTTACCGACTATCCAAACCTAATTTGGAGGAGTTTAAGTGACAATTGATAAATTTGATTGATGTAGGATTTATATATTCAATAAGGTCACCCTATGAATCCCCTGTTATCTTACAAAATAAGAAAGACACTCCAAAGCTAAGGATGTTCTTGGAATATAGAGCTTTGAACAAACAAAAAAGGAAGAATCAATATCTGTTTCCACTATCTGGGGATTTTTTTGATAAGTTGGACAAGGAAAAAGTCTTTTCAAAGATATACCTGTGACCAAAATATTATTAGGTGTGGATTTAATAGGGAGATGAAGGGAAGACAACCATGGTGACGAGGTATGGAATCTTTGAGTTTATTTTGATTCCATTTGGTTTTTGCAATTCCGTTGCCACTTTGTTCACTTCGATAATGTGTTTCAACCATTGTTGGACAAATTTTTTGTGGTGTATTTGGATGACATCATAGTGTACAATGAAAGTATGGAGGATCACAATAAACACTTGGTAAAGGTATTTGAGGTGTTGTGGAGAAATAAACTATTATTGAAGAAGTCTAAGCATTTTTTGGGGAAGAGTGAGATACCATTCTTGGGGAATTCAATTGGCCAAGGATGTATTCACATGGATTCTATGGAGGCCTGTTAAGCCCTAATATTGGCTCATTACCCATTAATTGGGGCATATTAGATTAGTAATGCTATTTTGTTTATGTCGGATTTAGGCCATTAGTTGTAATTTAGATTAGTAATGTTATTTTAATTATGT
>JZKD02S2124945.1:50153-61777 GCA_000966675.3 Picea glauca
TGTGTATTTATTTAAAGTGCATATTTAACCATTTAAAAGAACATATCCTCACACATAAGCATTTACAAGAAGATACATGAGTTTAACACATAAGTTTATCTTCCATATTTATACACATGAAGCAAGGTCCTGTAAAGTTTATTTTTATGAAGTAGAGGGTGCTTGCATAGCATAACAAGTCATCCTTCTATTTTTAGATCATCCCTTGAATCCTTTTTAGATATGATGTACATGTGACTCCTATATGCGTGAAAATATGTGACCGGTCCATATTTCCCAACCAACTATGGGGACATGCGGGGTGCGTTGTTGATGCAATGATGAATTGGCATATAGAAAAAATTATATGTTGTTGTCCATTTGTCTCCTCTTGTTTGTTGAAGACAATAGTTTCTATTACTTGGACGCTACACATGGATTCCCTCTCAGACCTAGGAACTGCATGTCCTTCGACTCTCCCCATGTTGTGAAGGAAATCAAAATCAATGTCCATGGGTAGTGAAACTCTATTCCCTTAACCTTGTTCGACAACACATGTATTACAACAGAGGAAGAACACCTTCAATAACCACTCACACAACCATATCAAATATCAACACACCGATGTTTTGACATCATAAAACCCATATGGGGAAACATCCATGGCCCCATCCAACGTGACCACTTGGATCGGTTTATTAATGCAAAAGAAAAATATTACAGAGAGATTTTACAAGAGATTTTCTCACAACCGATCATCAACAAATGACCCTGCATGCTCTTTAAATAGAGATCATGGACCAATTGGGTTTTAATCCACAAATCAATGGTCATTATGATCGAGGAGAATATGAACCATCAGATCACTATATGTCAAGAACATATCATGACCATCGGATTTCCTAACTACAAATGCATATTAATGCATACTAAAGAAACACACTAAGAAACACACTTTTACCTTATGACACATTAGACCAGGTAGATCTTAACTAACTCCTAAGTGTCTAAATATACTAACATCCCTCCTTAAGAACAACTTGGGATAGGATTGAAGGATTTACAATAGTGACACAATAGGATAAGGAATGAGGCATTACATCCTATCCCCCCTTAATGGCAACTTCTTGAACTCCTAACATAGATCGAAGTTTTGAAAACTTCGCTTTTGTAAGAGACTTTGTGAAAATGTGTAACATATCAAGCCAGCCACAAGCCGAGGTACGCTACCTGCAAGCCTTCCCTTGGACTTCCTTCTCTTACCGATACCTTTTTAAAATATAAGGATGCATAAAAGAAAATACTTTAATGACATGCACAACAATAGTCAGCAAGCATGCATAGTCTAAAGATTCAATTGGGCGATAATTAAATATACAACGGAAATACATTCATATACATGTAATTGATACTATAACAGAGAGTACTTATATTTATTAACGATGACACCAACTGGCTGTAGACCAAGGATGTTCCACGCAACCGTAGAAACTACTGTTACAAATCTCAACAACAGTGTCAACCCTGATTCAGGGCTATGAATCCACAAGGACAGTTCTAGAGTGTTACTTGGCTTCCCAAACCAGTTAACACCCAAGATCTCACAGGATTCCCAACTCTCACAAGAATCCAAGTACCATTCTCTCTTCTATCCAACTTGCACCACCCAAGAGAACAAACCTCTACCCTTCTCTTCCATGCAGTCCCTCAAGCAGCCTTTCTCCTTAATTCAGGCTCTAGCGCAATAGGTCCAGAATATCAATGATGGAACTCTCAGGACTCGCAGCTGTGAGCAATGCTAGACACAAGACAACGCATCTCAGACGTGCAGGCCTCAATCACGGCTGGATCACAAAAGCGACCACTACATCCAACTATATCGTGGCTAATTCTTCGACAGTTCAATTCCCTTTTCCCAGCCAAGATTTGGAGGAGGACGGATTGATGAATGGGTAAATGGGTGCATGAAAGTGCATGAGCGAAAATTAATGAAAGTACATGAAATCAAAAAACAAGCCATCAGTCGAACCCCCCCCATTAGACCAGAGGCGGGTTTAAGTAATCTCGTGGGGAAATCAAGAACCTCCTGGCCTTCCCCAAGAAGTTCACGTAACCGATACCCTACCTTAGGAAAAAAGGGTAATTAACATAGGAATAATCACTTATCCCCTCAAGCCCACTCTCTTGTGGAATCATAGCCCCCCTATAACTATAGATATTGTCCGTTTAGTATCCAACCATGTATTTATTATTAATAATGATAAAAAAATTACATCTATTGGGCACATTGGCCTTTTAATAATTGTTTGGGCACTCTGGCCTCTCAGCATTGTAACAATTCATTATTTAAAATGGGGGTTCAAAACCTAGGGTGTTACATCCCCTCCCCCTTATTTTGGCACTGTCCTCAGTGCATATACAAAATAGAGATCAAAATCTCAAATTTATTCAAAAAAATATGGATACTCTTCCCACATGGCATATTCATGCTCCTAGGTAGCATAGTCAGGACCATAGCAGGTCCATTGACCTTTTACCAGCCCTATAACTCGATTCCATAGAATTTTGACTTTTCTATCCAATACCCGCATTGGCTGAACCTGAAATTATCCCTCTGTCTCTACCTGAATCAGATGCCAATCAATAACATGGTTAGGATCATGTACATATTTCTTTAGTAAAGATACATGAAATACATTATGCACATTCATGGAAGCAAGCAATGCAAGCATGTATGCAACTGACCCTATTCTATCCAATATTTCAAATGGACCACAAAATATGGCTGCCATCTTTGTACAACTACCCAATTTCAAAGATCTTTTCTTGGGCTTCACATTCAAAAGTACATGCTCCCCTACTTTAAATTCTCTAACTATCCTATTCTTGTCTGCATAAACTTTCTGTCTATCCTAAGTTGCCTTTAAATTCTACTTGATCTTGACCACCTGGTCTTCCATGTCCTTGAGCAACTCCGGCCCAAGTACCACTCTATCTGTTGGGTTGTCCCAACTTACTAGAGTATCACATTTCCTACCATACAAGGATTCAAATGGGCCCATTCTCAATGAAGCTTGATACCCATTAATATATACAAACTCAACCAAGTGTAAGTAATCTTCCCACTTATATGGCTTATCCATCACATACATTCTCATCATGTCTTCAATTATTCGATTGACTCTCTTTGTTTGCCAATCTGTCTGGGGATGATATGTTGTGATAAATTTTAGATTTGTGCCAAATCCTTTAAACAATCCCCTCCAAAAATTGGAGGTAAAATTTGTATCTCTATCCGAGACAATTGTCCTCGGTATCCCATGCAACCTAGCAATTTCCTTCATGAAAATTTCTGCAATATTATCCATTGTATGCATTGTCCTCACAGGCACAAAATGAGCAGAATTTGTTAATTTTTCAACCACCACCATGATTGAATCATCTTTCCTATTCGTTATGGGTAATTCTGTGATGAAATCCATGGTGATCACTTCACATTTCTTCTCTGGAATTGGCAATGGCTGCAACAAACTTGCTAAGTGCCCATTCTCATCCTTCACCTTCTAACATTCCATACATTGAGCGATGTAATCAACAACATCCTTCATCATTCCTGGACAAAATAATTGGCTTCTTACTGTTGTAATCATTTTCTAGTAACCAGGATGTCCAGCATAAGGAACATCATGCATTTCCTTCAGTACCAAATTCCTCAGTTCTCTAGAACTAGGAACATAGATTCTATTTTTATGCATGAGTAGTTTGTCTTCCTTTATCTCATACTCATTTATTTTTTGTTGTACATTTCCTTGCTGTAAGTTTTCCTTTACCTGTAGGTAATGCTGGTCTATAACAATACCATCTAAATTTTTTCTCTTCAAGTCTGACTGATGCATACTGATAGCAGTAGCATGCATGATATGCACTCTTATACTAAGTGCATTGACAACTTTATTCTCCTTTCCCTTGATATGCTTGATATCGAAGTCATATTCACTTAAAAATTCCACCCATCTTGTTTGATTGACATTCAAGTTCAGTTGTTCAAAAATATACTTCAGGCCAATGTGGTTTGTCCTTAATTCGAATTTATTCCTCATGAGATAATGCCTCCACATCCTCAAGGCGTGAACAATGCAGCAAGTTCCAAATCGTGGGTGGCATATTTCCTCTCATGTTCCTCAATATTTCTGGACTCATATCCAATCACATGTCCATTTTGCGTAAGGACTCCCCTAAGTCCTTCCTTACATGCATCTGTACATACCAGAAAACTTTCATTTGGGTCAGCAATATTTAACACAGGTGCACTAGTAAGTAATTCCTTCAACAGATTAAAATTCTTTTCACACTTGAGTGTCCATTCAAATTTAGTTCCCTTCTTTTGCAAAGAAGTGATGGGATGAGAAATCTTAGAGAACCCTACTATAAACCTTTTGTAGTATCTAGGTAATCCCATAAAAGATCTAACATCTAACACATTTCTAGGTGTTGTCCATCCTCTAATGGCTTTGATCTTCTCTGGATCCAGTGCTATGCCCTGCCCTTAAATAATGTGTCCCAAGTAATGCATCTTATTTTGATAAAAAGAACACTTACTCAACCTGGCATACAACTGATGTTCTCTCAGTACTTGCAACACCAGTATTAAGTGATGTTCATGCTCCTCTTTAGACTTAGAATATATAAGTATGGCATCCAGGAATACTATGAAAAACTTATCCAAATAAATTATGAATATGTCGTTCATTAAGCATGTGAACATAGTTGGTGCATTGGTCAGTCCAAATGGCACCACTACAAATTCATAATGCCCATACCTATTCCAAAAGGTTGTCTTATGAATGTCTTCTTCCTTGATTCTTACCTGATGGTATCATGCCCTCAGGTAAATTTTTGAAAACATCTTGTCTCCTCTTAGCTGATCAAAGAGGCCATCAATTTGGGGTAGAGGATACTTGTTATTTATAGTGTACTTGTTTAGCTGTCGGAAGTCAATACACAGCCTCAAGGTTCCCTCCTTCTTTTTGAAAAAAAGTACCAGTGCTCACCAAGGTGAAACACTTGGACTTATGTACCCTTTCTTCAACAATTCCTCCAACTTCATTTGTAATTCTTTTAACTCTGGTGTGATCATTCTGTAAGGTGTTTTTGACACTAGGGCAGCTCCTGGCACTAAATCAGTTGAGAAATCTATCTCCCTTCTTGGTGGAAATCTGGGTATTTCTTGGAATACATATTCAAATTCTTGTAGTACCAAGAAATATTCAAGGCTTGGCCCTTTTGTATTATCTGGCTCTTCCACATGCGCTGCATACAATTGAAATCCTTTCCTAAAACATCTTTTTAGTTGTAAGGATGAAATCTCCCTTATAGAGATGGGTCCTGGAATTCCTTTCACAGTGCTCTGTTTTCCATTTCCATCAAGACATGTAAATGTCTTGTTATGACAATCTAGGACAACATGATGCTTGTCCAACCAATCCATTCCAATCAGAATATCATAAGACCCCAATGGTATGATATTTATATCAATACTAGTATTCATGACATTAAGACTTATGGAACAAATTTTGACCATATCATGGATTCTTCTTTTGGTTCCAGTGGATAACTGAACCAAACTTGCTTTTCCCAGTTTACTCTTCTCCAAATGTAATCTATCCACTATCTTAGGATCAATGTAGCAATGAATTTCTTCTGAATCAATCAAAATAGCAACATGTTGATTTATTATCTTACCTTCCACCTCGATCATATTGGAATGGTACTCTTCTTGTCGATCATCTAAAGTTGCATATATTCTTCCCATATCTTCGACTGTTGTAGCCTCTTGGATGTTGTGCACAATATTCACTCTGTCCTTTATGTGTGGGCAATCCTTGTACATGTGATCTTATTTGCATCCCCAACATTAGATTGGTGGTATTCCCCTTTTTCCCAAGGAATCTTCTTTCTTGAAATCTCCCTTATCATATTGATCTTGATGATTTCTATTAGGCTCATTCCTATTGAAGGGAGGTTTGAATCCTTTCCTCCTCTAATCATAATTCACATTTTTATCATCCTTCCAAGATTTCTACAACGATTATCTTCCCTGGACTTGCTCGTATAGATATTTAGCCTTCCTGATGGCCTCAGTCAAGGTATTGGGTTCATCATACTTGATATTTTCCTTATAAAAGGATGGCAGTCCACTTAGAAATTTTTGTATTTTCACTTTCTCATCACCAATTAAACTGACATACTTTAACAATCCAAAGAACTTCTTCTCATACTCTGTCATAGTCATGCTTCCCAACCTGAGTTCAAATAACTCCTGCATTTTATTGTCATAGAAATGCTCTGAGAGGTATTCCTTCTAGAAGTACTTCTTGAACTTCTTCCAAGTGATCCTACTTTCATTAACATGTTCCACTTGCTTCAGTTGGTCCCTCCACATTGTCACTTTCTTATGTAAATGGTAGGCAGCAATTCTGGCTTCCAAGTTGGACGAATAGTATGCAACTGAAAATATCTTCGGAGTCCAAGAAACCATGCTTTGACATCATCTTCCCTTTCTCTTTCACCATCAAAGGAAGGTGGCTTGAGCTTCCGCATCTCTCCTTGAAAAATATCTACCTCTTGTTTCCTTCTTTAGTGCATGATAGGAGACACCTCTGGACTTCTTATGAGATCTTATGATGCATAAAACCTTCTTTTTGAGTAAGGAGGTGAGTGGTGTCTATGAGCTCTGCTATCACTTCTAGAATAACCATATCTTCCATGATCATTCCTTCTTTCATGGCACCTACCTTCTTCCTCTTGTCTTGAGTTTGATCCCTTCTTCGTTTGTCTCTGCAACTGATTTAATCTCTGCAATACTTGAGCATTTATCTAACTTTTCTCTCTCATCAGTCTCTCATTTTCTTCTTTGTATCTCTGCACTTCCATCTTTAGGCTTCTTAGCGTTTCTATTAATGTTTCCTTCTCTCTGTTTCCCCTGCGTCCATTGGACTCTATCTCTGCATTACCAACTATTGTATTTTGGCCTTTGGCCTCCTTATCATGAATGGAGGCTCCCTCACCTTCTTCCATTTCCTCAATATGCATCCTGAGCTAATGTGTTTAAACCCCTTATATCTACAAAATGTGCAAGTGACCATTTTGTTAGAATTATGCATATGATAAACAAAATTACCAAACCATGTTACAAGTCTCTCTTTTTTTTTTTTTCATGGAGATCATATCCCCATTCTTCGAAAATAACAATCTCCTGTTATCCTTGGCTGACACAGAATCTCATCCTGTGCAGGTGCTTCCTTCAAACCACCTTCCCAGGTGACCATGACTAGAAACCACGGCTAAATCCTTCCTTAGCACTTTTCTGTCTCGAAGACAACCAATTCGGCCCTTATCCCTCCTTCCCTCAGCTCTGAATCTGCACATGACCATGGCCATGACCCTACGCTTAGCTGAACAAGCGCCCATCCAGAGCTTCAAGACTTCGTAACTTTCAGCCAGGACCAAATCAACGATCCTCATCTTCTTTCACAATTGATGATCAAGATCCACTTCGAGACTCCGCGCTTCAGGATTCTCAACCTTCCTCGCTTTCCTCCTCCCATAAATATTTTACCCAGATTTCATGATCTGTCGATAGGTGTCCTCCCATAGATCAACGACTATGAATCTCTTCGGCTCTTCGGGCTTCGTAAGTTTCAAACTTTACTCCTACACTTTCTCCTGGAGTGATTTCACCCAAAGTTGACGATCCTTCGACGTGTGTCTTCTGGAATCAACGGTCAATATGTACTCTGGCCTTCGGGCCTTTGGGATATTTCGACCCAACACAACCTATCACATTTTCCCCCTCCAGAGTGCCTAGTCTTAGGACTGCACGATCTGTCGCCACGTGGCGAAATACTAGAAGCGGACACATGGCCCAATTAGGTGGGTGACATGTGTCATGTTATAACTGACTTTTCAATACTCCAAATGCACAAAACTTACTGACATGTGGCACACATTCCATGTGTCCACGTCATCCTAGGTGACATCCGCAAGCCACATCAATTCAAAAATTTTGGGGTCCACATCACCTCCTGGTGATGTCATCATCCCCCATCATTTCGGCTCTTTGGGATTTGGGAAATACATTCAATTGAGTGATAATTAAATATAAAATGGAAATACATTCATATACATGTAATTGATACCATAACAAAGACACTTATCTTTATGAAATATGACACCAAATGGTTGTAGAACAAGGACGTTCCACCCAACCGTAGACAATACTATTCCAAATCTCAGCAACAATGTCACCCTTGAGCCAAGGCTATGAATCCACAAGGACGGTTCCTGAGTGTTACTTGGATTCCCAAACCAGTCATCACCCAAGCTCTCATAGGCTTCCCATCTCTCACATCAATCCAAGTACCCAACTCTCTTCTACCTAGCATGCACCACCCAAGAGAATTGACCTCCACCCTTCTCTGCCATGCAGTCCCTCAGGCAGTCCTTCTCAATGCCGAAACTCTCACGACTCGCAACTGTGAGAAACGTTGGACACAGGCCAACACATCTCAGCCATGCAGGCCTCAATCCCGACTGGATCACACCAGTGACCACTACAACCAACTATCTCATGGCTAATTCTTCGGCAATTTGGTCCCCTTTTTCCAGCCAAGACACAGAGGAGGACAGATCAATGAATGGGTAAATGGGTACATGAAAGTCCGTGAGGGAAAATGAATGAACATACAGGGAATCAATGAACAAGCCATCAGTCCAACCCCCCCATCATATGAGAGGTGATTTTAAGTAACCTTGTGGGGAAATCAAGAACCTCTTGGCCTTCCCCTAGAAGTTCACATAATTGATCCCCTCCCTTAGGGAGAAATGGTAATTAGGATAGGAATAAACACTTAGCCCCTCAATCCCCCTCTCTGGTGGAATCATAGCCCCCCTATAGCTCTAGTCCTTTTCCATCTAGTATCCATCCATGTATTTATTATTAATAATGATAGAAAAATTACATGTCTTGGGCACAGTGGCATTTTAATAATTGTTTGGGCACTCTGGCTTCTCAACATTGTAACAATACATTATTTTAAATGGGGGTTCAAAACCTAGGGTGTTACAAAATTTATGCAACTTGATATTTTGTAGGGAAAAAGAGCACTTCAATAACTTTACCATGAATGCGATTTATGATGAAGTGCATGTGTATCTCTATGTGCTTGATACGCTGATGTTTAACTGGGTCTTTGGCGAGCTTGATGGCACTCTAATTGTCGCACCAAAGGTTGGTCAGATGTTGCTGCTGAAATCCAAACTTTGAAAGGATCTGTCGAAGCCACAAGGCTTCTTGACTTGAATTTACCATTGCTTGGTACTCTGCTTCTACTGAAGAAAGTGAAATAGCATGTTGTTTCTTATAGGCCCAAGTGACAGGTCCTGAACCAAGGATGAAAACATAACCTGCAGTAGACTTTCGATCATCAGGGTCACCGACCCAATCTGAATCACTGAAAGAAACCAATAAAGGAGTCCCCCCTGAACTGTAATGTATCCTGAACAAAATTGTACCATAGACATAGAGAAATATCCTTTTAGTTGTTTTCCAATGGTTTTCATGGGGTGTTTTCATATACCATGCAAAAAGACCAACAACAAAGGAAATATTAGGATGGGTATGAGTCAAGTATAAGAGGCTACCAACTAACTGACGATATAGAGTGGCATCAACTTAAGGAGAAGTACAAGTGGCAGTAAGCTTGACTCCAGACTGGAAGGGAGAAGGAGTTGGTTTACAATCATCCATGTGAAAGCAACAAAGAAGGTCACAACCATACTTAGATTGGGAAATAAAAAATCCTCCATTGGTTTGCTAAACTTGGAGGCCAAGGAAATAGTGCAAAAATCCTAACTCTCTCATTTCAAATTTCTTCTCCAGGTTGGTTTTCACATGGTTTAAAAGTTTTGAGTCTCTACCAGTAAGGATAAGGTCATCAACATAAAGGACAAGGGTTATGATATGGATTCATACTTTCTTGGTATAGACATTAGGATCAAAATGGCATGTAGAGAATCTGGTATCAATAATAAAGTTGTCCATTTTGGCATACCAAGATCGAGGAGATTTCTTAAGACCATAAAGAGATTTCTTAATGCGACAAACAAGGCTAGATTCATTTTGGACATAGCCAGGAGGTTGTTCCATGTATATTTCCTCTTGTGAATCTCCATGTAAGAAGGAGGATTTAACATCCATATGATGGACCTCCCATTTATGTGAGGCGGCAAGGGAAAGAACAAGGTGGATGGAATTCATTTTGGCTATAGGGGAAAAGGTTTAATTATAGTCAATTCCTTCAACTTGGGAAATTCCTTTGGAAACTAACAAATCCTTGTGTCTTTCAACACTTCCATCTGATGCATACTTAGTTATGTAGACCCATTTACATCTGACAAGTTTTATTACTTTTGGAAGAGGTACAAGATCCCAAGTATTGTTTGCAATTAAAGAACGATACTCTTCATTTAGTGTTGTATTCCAATCTGGCTGACCTAAAGCTTCTGCAAATGTCTTTGGATCACAAGTCTCTAAAACTTGAGCCAAAAGAGAAGAGGCTCGTTGGAACTGTGAACGTGTTCGATGCTGATCTAAAGGATCACCGACAAGACCACCAACTACTTCTCGTGTTGAACGAACCCATATAAGAAGCGATGGAATTGGTGCTAGTTCAGGTTCAAAGGAACCATATCTCAAAGTCCTAGCCAACCTATGTTGGGGGCCCTGATAAAAGAATGGTATAGCCCAATCGGATGATATGATTGAAGGTGGTATATTTCTTGGGTCAATGGGTTGAGAGGAACATGAGATTATGGCTGGAGTTGTTTCCATAGTATAAACAAATTTGCATAATTTTATTTCTTTGATTTATGATAGAAATTTGCATATATATATTGGCATGATATTGTGCAGTGAGGATGATGCACAATTTTAGGGGAATATCATAGGGTGTTAGGGACCTATAATCATAGGTAACTCAATTCTTCGACTGTTGATTTGTCTTTCTCTCGTGATGACGAATTCTGGCTCGGTTGATCCCGTTACTCCCCTCCATTCATTTCGCTCGATCCTCCATCACCCTGCTGCATCTTTCATTCACACTGCGCCCTCACTCCCTTGTCCTTTTGTCTTGTTGACCTCTCTCCCGCCGCTCATCCACGCATAAACAAACTTAGTATAAAACAAACAATAAACAATAGATTAATAATGTTAGTAATAAAATTAGTATAACTAGTTTAATTAAAATATGTTAGACTAATTGTTAATTAATTAATTAATTAATAATTAAGTTAGTGGTTACATTAGCAATTAGGTTAGTGTTTATTAATTAGACATTAAATAGAACATATACATTAAAAACAAAACAAGTTAATATACATAATATAATAAAACAAATATAAATTAAAAAGAATTAAAAATATAAAATACAAAAAACATATATTAAAAAAGCAAACGATATAAAAACAAATAAAACAAACAGAAGATTAAAAAGAAAATGAAACAAAAATTTAAAAACATCAAAACTAACACTACCCTAAGTTTACCCACCCAAACCTCATGTATACATCATATCCCATTAAAATAA
>JZKD02S2124945.1:102026-134134 GCA_000966675.3 Picea glauca
GTGTGTGAAGTAACTCCAACACCCCCCATGAACATCACTATGGTGAAAATAAAGAATGGGTCCCGACAACGAGGCCATGAACAAAAGGAAGTTGCTAAGCAACCATGTCCTTCACTCCAAGAAGACCTCGCAACTGTGCAAGTTTGTGCTCGTTGAATATTTTAATGAAGATGTAGATGTCTGCATGGATCCGACAAAGTAGATGCATCATTGATATGTCCACACATATCAACTTTCTCTTCTTTTAATGAAGAATATCCAAATAAAGTTTGGTTGAAACTTTGAAAACCGTGCGGTCGTTTCCGAAAAATTGTTGAGTTTAAAATGATCATAACTTCACTCCCCGGACTCCGTTTCAGACGATTTGTTTTTTGAAATTGGATATTTTACCGAGAGGAATTCAAATATCCAATTTGTTACTGAAAATTTCTCTTAGAAAATATCAGAATTGAGTCTGATGTGCGTGACTCCCTTTTTGTCTCCTGAGATGCATGCATTGCGCATGAAAAAGTGTATGCATGTGACTCCTGAGATGCATGCCATATATCTTCCACATGAATTTCAGAAAACAAATCTGAAATGGAGTAGACATCATCTTCAATTAATGGAATACAAATTTTTGCAAATACTTTTGTAGAAGACTCTTCATAATAAGAGGCTTGATCTTCTAATGGCTTCTCTTCTGGCTCTATCTGTTCAACGTCCTGCATGAAATCTTCACAATCTTATTTATTTCCAAAGAGAACCTCCAATATGGTCCATAATTCATTTGGATTTGAATCTTGTGATTCTTCATATACTTGATGGAAAAGTTCAAGAGAAACAAACATGCATATACTTCCTATGGCCATATATTGACTATTGAGAAAGTCATTTTTCTCATCGGCAGAATGAGGCTCTAATTCCGCTGCCATAGTTATTTGGTACAAGCCTCTGCATCTGAGATGAATCATAATTGTTTGCATCCATTCCAAATAGTTATGAGGCATGAGAAGTATTTTCGATGAGTAAAACATAGATTCCATATTTTCTGCATTCTTCAATCTTTAGTACGTGCAAAAACAATTTGTTGTAGATTTTGCTTAGAATTTCATCGGCTCTGATACCATGTAAATGTGTTGAACCTGCACATAATAGATCTATCTAAACAATAATAAACATATTTGTCGAGAGAATTGGAGAAAGAAGAAGAATGAGAGAAAGAATAGAAGAATTTTCATTAACCGTATTCCACACTCAAAGAGTGAATAATTTACAATAGATATAGGATACATGACTAACTAATGAGCCATAGTGTTGGTCTAGAGTGATCTAGACACACACCAATAGTTACGGGAGTAAACGTCCGCCTAGTCTAGTCTCTCAGGAAGTTACAGGAGTGAACTACCACGTAGTCTGAGTTAACTAGTCTATTAGTCTTCAGTTAATTGACTGAAATAGAGTGAAGTGAGGAGGATATTAGAGAATCATGATTAATGCACTAGTCTAGTGATGATCCCAAGGACAATGCACATTAGCTAGTGATGATCCCAATGTTGCATGGTGACAAAACCAATGCAACATCTAGACTCCACTCAACTAGTCAAACTGAAGTGAAAGCTAAAGAGAATATTCTCCCTAGAGGAATATTCTTCCTAAAATATAGCCTCCTAAATAATGACTAATAAACAAGGAAAACCCTTAGGAAAAATAAATCCTAGGTGTGTGTGAAGTAACTCCAACATCCTGGAGCCAATCTTGTGCCTCTTTCTTGTTTGAAGTAGCCATCATTTTTGGGCCTCCTCGATTCAATTATAATTTCTTACACTGCTCACTCCTCTAGTTGTACCTGTTCCTTGTCACTAGTCTACACTTTGTTGCTAAAACTTTTTGTATGTAGTGGTTGAACTCTTAGCAAAGTAAATGGAAATTGGCCATTGGGTATATAAGTAGTTGTGAGTTGATTTTACTGTGTGATTATTGGATCTCCTAGGTAGGATTTTGGACCTACTAGGTATATATATTATGACAATTGATATTGATCCCCTTGGCATATGAATATTATGTGGCCATGACCATACTATATTGTTGGACCACCAATGCTCCTTTTACCATAATTGTTCACGTACCTCTGAGTTGTGTGACCTGTCTAAGTCTGATTCCCTGACCCTTCATTGATTTTTATTACATTATGTCCCGTATGTTACCTGTGAGAGCATGTTGTCTTGTCCAGTAGCCTGTAGGTCAGTAATTACATCACACAATTGGTCGAATATTTGAAATATCTGCATCTAGCACCTTGTCTTGTCCAGTGGATTACCTACTCCCGTCCTATCCTGATGTTGAATGCATAATGATATCTTCCTTTCTACCTACCTACCTAAGTCCTACCCCAAGCTAACTATGAAACCTTTTTCCATTTAGTGTGCATTCAACCCCTGAGGGACATAATACACCTTCAAATGACTATTGTTAATTAGTCCTTTGAGGGGTTGACCATGTAGTGTTTCCAAGATTTTTTTCCCTTTCCTCACTAATGTATACTAATCTAAATGGTCCTAACCCTTGCATGTGTAGTTTTCTAGGGTGCTTGAGAAATGTTTTTTCATATAGTAATACCAAAGAACCAGGTTGTATAATTTTGTGTTGAATGTTGTGATCATGCTAGGCCTTCTATATATGCTTCTTGAATAATTGGTTATGTCCTATAATGAGTCACTTCACGTTGAGTTTCAAAATTTCCTCCAACCACTTCTGCAGGGATTAGTCATCCGACATTTGTGTCGCAAGGGAACTGTGTAGACCTCATACAACAAATTATAAGGGAATCACAACCTATTTACCATAGAACAACATAAAAGGTTTATGCACATTCAATCATTTACAGGTCATTCTATACACCCATAGTACTATTAGAGTATGTTTATCCTAGTTGTCTCACTACATGTTAGAAACCTTGTCGAGTGCATGCCATAATATCTTGTTGAAGTACTCAACTATGTTGTTGGCTTGTGGGTGATATGGTGTACTCTTCTGGTGATGGATCATGAATTCTCGAGTGAGTACGTAGATGGTTTCATTAAAAAATTATGCACCATGATTTACCATCAACAACTTTGGGTAGCCAAACCTTGTGATGACATTCTCAAAGATGAATCATGTGGTTGTCTTTACAATACAATATTTCACTGGCATGTGTTCTTACCAATGCATCAAATATTCTATGAAATTAATAATTTATCATGTGATAGTTCTATGTGTAGGGGTAATTATGGGCCCCATGAAATCAATATGTCATTTGTCAAATGGAACTAGCACTATGATTGATAAAAGTGACAATTCATATCTTCTACAAGTCTTCTCAATCCTTTATCATACATCAGAACACCTAAAATATCCCTTATCATATTCAAATACTAATGAACACCATAACCCTATGTCTATCACTTTATGTGAATTTTATATAAATCCTCCAACCCACGATTCAGGCATATGCATGAGACAATCTAGAGACCAAGTTCATCGGGCGTATGGACAATTCATCTAGAGAAGTCATGAGGTCAAACATTGAATTATATCACTTATATGGACATGAGTATGAGATTCTTGGGTCTTGGCATGTCCAACATGACCCATACCCAAAACTTGCATCAGACATTGACCATATGTGAAGGTGACTTGAGGTGCACAAAAGCAATTGATGGTTTGATGACTTGGCATGGTACAATGAGGTGATTTGAGTCTAGGTCAAGAAAGCGATGTGGAGCTCAATAATCCCTAGATAGTGAATTTGGAAAGTCAGTTAAGAAAAAATGACTAAGTGTTGGGTCGGATCTACCCAACCACCCAAGAGACATGTTTGTCCAACCAAGGGATTATGAGTGTATATATTGAGGCGGAGTTGGGTGAGCTAGATCAAAAGAAATACAAGTGGTGATCACATAGCACAAGGAGAAAGTTTGAGGTTAGGAAAAGAAAAAAAAATGAATGAAGAGAGAGACTTACAACTTGCTGTCACCTTGAGTAGACTGAGGAGAAAACAGACTTGGCACAAGTCTCCAACACACATATTTGTATGAGGATGAATCTGGATGCGGCTTGAGGATTTTTTGTGTTCATTTTTGGGAAGGAATGTCATATGGCATGATGAGAAACTCTTTTTATATGAACTGAGTAGAGTTCTCCATTGTAAAAATCATAAATATTTGTATAAAATACTTCATTAATTAGGAATGGTTTATGATTCCCTCTTAACACTCTATTGTGTCTTGTCTTTTGTCTTTCACATATTTTTAATTTTTAATTGTATAATTTTAAATTTCTTGTGGATAAGTTTTTACTATATTTAGGTGTGATCCTTGAATCTCCCATATCTTGGAGAGAGTATGGGTCACTCCAAGTGAGGAGGCATAGTTTGAACTTAGTAAAACTTGGCCTTTCCAAGCCACCAAGATAAAATACCTCAGTGTTTCACACCTCAAAGAGATGACGAATCGCTACAATGCAGGCATGGTTTATGTGAGCATGATAGATGGCATCATAAAACTTCTACATGACATGTGAACGTAGTATGATAGAACCATCATGGTCTATTGAGAATTCAACTCATGGGATGTCAAATGGAGCAAATCTTTGGATAGAGGTGGAAGATGAGGTCGCATCATAGAGACAGGCCATGAAAGATCCAAGGAAGAATGGGTTGGGTGTCCCATCATGACCTAATGAGGAAGTGATTTGGTTGAGACAAAAAACTGACACACATAGGGGCATGTAGTGGAAGACCTTGATTTCAAGTCGACTTTGACCTAGGAGCACCCCCATAGATCTTTTGAAATATTGGTGGAATGGAGGTATGGTATATTATGATTTTATTTTTATTTTTTACTTAACAAAGGAAGAATGGAATGGTTTGGTTTGCAATGAGTTGCAATGGATTGGTGCATTGGGTGACTTGGGTTGAAAACAATGTGACCAAGACCATAGATCATGTTTTATTGATCTGATTATCAATGGAAAAACATTACAAGCCCTGATGGACTCGAGGGTCACTCACAACTTTCTAAGGATAGAATTGGTGAAATAACTGGGAATGAAAGTTTCTCCTTGTAGAGATACGGTGAAGGAAGTTAAATATAATTCAAAGGCCACAACTGGGGTATCCCCATCAATTCACATTCATGTTGACAATGAAAAGGTCGGGCGAACTTCATACTTTTTCCCATGGATGAATTTGAGGTGATTCTTGGGAAAGAATTCCTAAGGAGTACAAATTCAATTCTCATGCCATGAATGGTGGATACGTTGGTTATACTTGGTGAATAGAAGGATTTGATTGTGTGCCAAACCACATGGAAGTCTAGTGGAAAGATGCATCTTGTGTATACATTGAACATGAAGAAGGAAGAAAGGTGATCGATATCAAATATTTATGCAACAATAGTTGGGGAAGTTCAAGAGGATGGAGTGGGGACACCTATTCCACCTAATCTCATTAACTTTGTTGGATCAATTGGAAAACACAATGTTAGATAATTTTCAAAAGTGTTCCCACCAAGGTGTGTTGTTGACCACTGTATTGAGATAGAAGAAATAATGTATCCATGAGAGAGAGTTCCTTACCGACTATCCAAACCTAAGTTGGAGGATTTTAAGAGACAATTGATAAATTTGATTGATGTAGGATTTATATATTCAATAAGGTCACCCTATGAATCCCCTATTCTCTTACAAAATAAGGACACTCCAGAGCTAAGGATGTGTTTGGAATATAGAGCGTTGAACAAACAAACAAGGAAGAATCAATATCCGTTTCCACTATATGAGGATTTATTTGATAAGTTGGACAAGGAAAAAGTCTTTTCAAAGATATACCTATGACCAAAATATTATTAGGTGTGGATTTAATAGGGAGATGAAAGGAAGACAACCATGGTGACGAGGTATGGAATCTTTGAGTTTCTTCTAATTCCATTTGGTTTTTGCAATTCCCTTTCCACTTTTTTTCACTTTGATCGATGATGTGTTGCAACCATTGTTGGAAAAATTTGTTGTGGTGTATTTGGATGACATCATAGTGTACAATGAAAGTATGGAGGAGCACAATAAACACTTGGTAGAGGTATTTGAGGTGTTGTGGAGAAATAAACTATTATTGAAGAAGTCTAAGTGTTTTTTTGGGAAGAATGAGATACCATTGTTGGGGAATTGAATTGGCCAAGGATGTATTCACATGGATTCTATGGAGGCAAATGAAGTTGAGGAATGGGAAGAGATGTAGACAATTCATGACATGAGGGTATTCCTTGGGTTATCCAACTACAATTGCAAATTTGTATATGGATACTCCAATATTGCTTCACTGTTGATTGACTTGTTGAAGAAGGATAAGGCATGGAGCTAGACGAATAAATGAAATTCTATGTTTGAAGAGATTAAATGAAGAATTATCACTACACATGTGTTGAAGCTACTAGACTTTAAGAAACCATTTGAAGTGCAGATGGAGGCATCGTATTTTTTGATTGGAGGAGTTTTATCACAGGATGATCATCTGGTTTCCTATTATAGTAGGAAGATCCAATATCACGAGAATAGATATCTTGTCCATGAGAAGGACATGACTGTAGTAGTACATTGTTTGTAAAATTGGAGAGATTACTTTTTGGGCAAGCCATTTGTCATAAATATGGACAACATTGTGACAATTTACTTTGTGATGTAGTCAAAGTTGTCACCCAAGTAGGAACAATGGAAATACTTCCTCATAGAGTTTGGCATTAACATTGAGTATAAATCAGGTAGACTTAACGTTGTTGCAGATGCCTCGAGAAGAAAGGCACAAATTGATGCACTTGAGGAGGATGAGTTTCCTATATGAATTTCATGTCTTGGAAGAAATTCACGTGAAGATTAGAGATGGCACACAATATGATCTTGCAGTAAAGAACATTATGAGGTAGGTGGAGGAAGGGAAGAAATGAAAGTTTTATCTTGGCAATGGATTGTTATATTTTTGGAAATAAATTTATGTCCCAAAGTTGTCCAATCTCAAAAGGTAACTCATGAAGGAGTGTCATGACTCACCTTGGGTTGGCCACCTAAGACAATGTAGGATGTTGGAATCATTGGAAATAGGATACTTTTGAGAGTAGATATGGTAGGATGTAGAAGAGTATGTTTTCACTTGTATTATGTGTCAGTAAGACAAGACAGATACCAAAATGTATGCAAGTCCATTTCAATATTTATTGATTATAGAGAGACCATGGATGAGTGTCTCAATGGAATTCATCACATAACTTCCAATGGTGCAATGGGATTTTGGTTGTGGTTAACCGATTTTCCAAGTATGTGATCTTTGTTCCAATGAAGTTCTTGCAACATAGAGGATATTACAAAGATGTTTTTCAAGAATGTAGTGAAGCATTGATGTCTTTATTTGAGCAATGTGTTAGACATGGATACAAGGTTCATAAACAAGTTTTGGACAAAATTTTCAATCTTGTGGGGATGAAGTTGTTGAATATTTCGATCTACCATCCAAAATTAGATGGGCATACTGAATGCATCAATGGAATTCTAGAGGATTACTTGTGACACTATGTGTGAGTATATCAGACAAATTGGTTGGACTTGTTGGATTATTTGCAATACAGCTACAACCTGCAAAAGAGTTCAATGATGGGATACAGTCCATTAAAGTTGGAAAATAGATATCAATCCTTGAATCCACCCTTGTTGATGTAAGGATATTGTTGGCAGGCATATAGGTTCAATACCATGGGTTCCAGTTACTTAGTCCAACAAAACATTACAACCACTAACCCTTTCGGCATCACCTACATGCAGGAGAAGTCTCACCCAAGGTATCTATATGGTAACTACAGTAACCAAGATTCTGCAGTGGTGAGGGAAAGATATGAAACCCACTCTGTCATATCTTACAAGACCATTCCATGCACTGAATCCTTGTTACCCTGAACTCATTACTTAATTATATGTGCATATATACTCATATTTATACTAGTTATGGGTTAAAAATACATTTATCATTACCACACACTACTTTATCATCATTCACATTAAATATCATCATAAATATACATTCACAGTGTTATCATATTTAAATATAAACATACATTTACAATACAGAGATGAATTAAAATCCAAAAGAATAGATCTACATAGAGTTACCATGGTTCACCCCACTCCGGGCTATGTCCACAAAAAATTGTCTTCTTTATTATAATTGAGAGTCTGGATTGTGCTCTGTGATACCATCGATGTTTTGCATACAATTCTCCTTACATGTGTAGTTTCTTTACAATGATATCTCTCCTTGAAAACTCTCTTTCTCTCATTCGACCCTCAACTCTTACGTGTGGTTCTCCCATGCTTCTCCTCGCTTTGGTTATCTTTATTTATTATCTCTTTTTTTTTCTCCTCTTTTTTCTATTGTGATCGGGGCCTTTTGAAAATTCATTATGAGTTGGATACAACTCATTCTCCTCTGAGACAACTCATTTTGAGCTGGATACAGCTCATGCCCCATGGGATTTTATGGATTTTGTGTTAGGTGTTCTTTCTTCTCCCCCATCATATTCTCTTTCCTCTCTCTTATTTATTGATCTTTTTGATATTATTTCTCTTCTTCTTCCTTCACCCTTCCTGCACATTTTCTATGTACTTCTTCTCTTCTTATTGTTCCATCCCCAACACTCACATCTGGCTCGTCCCGAGCCACTTAGGCATGTTGTGTCATGTTTTTCCATGGATCCATAAATTTATGGAGGGTTCCCTTCACTACCTGTACTGTTGATGTTAGCTCTACTTCATGGTTCAATATTTCCTCAACTATCTACACAGTCAAAGTAGTAAGTTTGGCCTCAGTTGTTTGCGTCACTAGTGTAATAATGCTTTGCATAACATCTAGAACTTCTAGTACCTTGATGGATTCATCCTATAATGGTTGTAATCTCCATGTTATATTCCTTTTTTCTTCCTTCATCTGTTCCACTACATTGTATAATTTCTTGTTATCCATGAGTGTTGTCATTCTTTCTCCTGGTGGTAGGGTATTTACATGCTTAGTGGCCTGATGCAGTTTTTCCTGCGTAGTACTTATTTTATCTTCTAGTTATTATAGCTATGGATTGGTAGTCATCTCTATCCACATGTGTGTTCCTTCATCACACATCTTGATGCATTCCTGTTCCAATATTTTGATCTTTTCCATTGATTTTTAAGCCATCATTTTCCCTAGTTCTCTTTCTTCGGGTGGTGTCCCTAGCAATGTGTGTATTTCTAGCTCAGTGATATTGTTATAGATCACCTTAATGACTATGCTAATCTTGGATATTTTATCTTCTATTGTGGCCTCTACTACCAATGGTACCTCCGAGACTTCTTTGAATAGGCTCTCGATTGTCGCTTGGATTTTCTCTGCCAATCGTTCGACTTCATCCTTTTATTTCAAAGATCCCTCGAAATTTGCTTCTACCTATTCCATCTCTTTCGTATCTTGATTTTCCTTGTCTTCTTCCTCAGTCTTTTCTTTCAATGATTTCTTAGTGTTTCCTTCAGCCTTGCTCTCCTCTTTTACTGCGATTTCTTCTTGTTATTCTACTACTGACTTTTCTTGTACTGTAGTGGCACATTACTTCTATAGTTCCATATTATCAGATTCTTCTTTGGTGGCTTCATTGTCTATGGTGTCTACTCAAATACGTACTTCCTTCATGATACATGTGTGCAAACCATGTAATACTTCCAAATGTTTCTGCGACAGGACTAGGTCCATGTGCCTTAGTGCTTGTAGCTTCTCTTAAATTCGGGGTTGGGTGCCCCGATTGTCTCCACAGGGATATGGATCACCCTACACTCTATTCTTAGTTTTATTGATATCATAGTCCTTACTTCCTCTATAATTACTTCCTAGCCTGTGCCATTCATATTGTTTCCAATAGTTGTTGTAACATTAGACATTGATCCTGCACTTTTGTTTGTATTTCTTCTTATTTCTTTGTTTTCTCTTTGAGAAATTCCTCTGTGTCATCCATTAGTCAATATCCAATTATGTTTATGTCATAATATTTCAAGGTGCATATGAATTGTGTATTTTGGGCCTTTGTATTCTTCCACACAAATAAACATGTTCTTTGGTCTTGTCATTTCTTCCCTATCAGTGGTGTGGGTTGTGGAGGTTGATCTAGTGGTGTTGTTTTTGGTGCATCGTCCATGCCATTTCCTTAATTTATGTCCTTTGCACCCTTTTCTGGGTGGTCCATATGTACATCTATTTTTTGTGTCTCCTCGGTATTCCCCTATGGCACTGTCGTATCCCCTTGTGTTGGGATCTTCCAATCTGGTTCCCAATCCTTCATGACCAATTGGATGTATTCCTTCTTTATCTTGTATTTTTTTTGGACCCACTCTTCCCTTGAATCCTTCTTAGATATGATGTACATGTGATTCCTATATGCATGAAAATATGTGACCAATCCATATTTCCCAACCAACTATGGGGACATGCAGGGTGCATTGTTGATGAAATGACGATTTGTTTCTGCATATAGAAAAAATTATATGTTGTTGTCCATTTGTCTCCTCTTTTTTGTTGAATACCATAGTTTCTAGTACTTGGATGCTACACATGGATTCCCTTTCAGACCTAGGAATTGCATGTCCTTCAACTCTCCCCATGTTGTGAAGGAAATCAAAATCAATATCCATGGGTAGTGAAACTCCATTCCCTTAACCTTCTTCGAAAACACATGTATTACAACAGAGGAATAACACCTTTAGTAACCACTCACACAATCATATCAAAGATCAACACATCGATGTTTTGACATCGTAAAACCCATATGGGGAAACATCCATGGCCCCATCCAACTCGACCACTTGGATCAGATTATTAATGCAAAAGAAAAAGATTACAGAGAGATTTTACAAGAGCTTTTCTCACAACCGATCATCAACAAATGACCCTACATGCTCTTTAAATAGAGATCATGGACCAATCAGGTTTTAAGCCACAAATCAATGACCATTATGTTAGAGGAGAATATGAACCTTTAGATCACTCTATGTCAAGAACATATCGTGACCATCGGATTTCCTAACTACAAATGCATACTAATGCATACTAAAGAAACACACCAAGAAACACACTTTTACCTTATGACACATTAGACCAAGTAGATCTTAACTAACTCCTAAGTGTCTAAATATACTAACATCCCCGCTTAAGAACAATTTGGGATAGGATTGAAGGATTTACAATAGTGACACAATAGGAGAAGGAATGAGGCATTACAACCTATCCCCCCTTAATGACAACTTCTTGAACTCCTAACATAGATCGAAGTTTTGAAAACTTCTCTTTTGTAAGAGACTTTGTGAAAATGTGTAGCATATCGAGCCACCCACAAGCCGAGGTATGCTACCTGCAAGCCTGCCCTTGGACTTCTTTTTCTTACCAACACCTTTTTAAAATATACAGATACATAAAAGAAAAGACTTTAACGACATGCACAACAATAGTCAGCAAGCATGCATAGTCTAAAGATTCAATTGAGTGATAATTAAATATACAACGGAAATACATACATATACATGTAATTGATACCATAAAAGAGAGCACTTATCTTTATGATGGATGACACCAACTAAATGCAGACCAAGGATTATCCACCCAACCGTAGACACTACTGTTACAAATCTCAGCAGCAGCGTCAACCTTGAGCCAAGGCTATGAATCCACAAGGATGGTTCTAGAGTGTTACTTGGCTTCCCAAACCAGTCAACACCCAAGCTCTCACAGGATTCCCAACTCTCACAACAATCCAAGTACCATTCTCTCTTCTACCCAACTTGCACCACCCGAGAGAACATACCTCCACCCTTCTCTTCCATGCAATCCCTCAAGCAGTCTTTCTCCTTAATTCGGGATCTACCGCAACATGTCTAGAATCTCAATGCTGGAACTCTCAGGACTCGCAGCTGTGAGCAAAGCTAGACATAGGACAATGCATCTCAGACATGTAGGCCTCAATCACGGCTGGATCACACCAACGACCACTACATCCAACTATCTCGTGGCTAATTTTTCTACAGTTCAGTTCCCTTTTCCCAGCCAAGATGTGGAGGAGGATAGATCAATGAATGGGTAAATGGGTGCATAAAAGTGCATGAGGGAAAATTAATGAAAGAACATGGAATCAACAAACAAGCCATCAGTCGAACCCCCCCATCAGACCAGAGGCAGGTTTAAGTAACCTTGTGGGGAAATCAAGAACCTCCTCGCCTTCCCCAAGAACTTCATGTAACCGATACCCTCCCTTAGGAAAAAAGGGTAATTAACATAGGAATAAACACTTAGCCCCTCAAGCCCACTCTCTTGTGGAATCACAACACCCCTATAACTGTAGTCCTTGTTCGTCTAGCAGCCAACCATGTATTTATTATTAATAATGATAAAAAAATTACATATCTTGGGCATGTTGGCCCTTTAATAATTGTTTGGGCACTCTAGCCTCTCAACATTGTAACAATACATTGTTTAAAACGGGGGTTCAAAACCTAGGGTGTTACATCCCCTACCCCTTATTTTGGCACTGTCCTCAGTGCATATACAAAATAGAGATCAAAATCTCAAATTTATTCAAAACGATATGGGTACTCTTCCCGCATGGCATATTCATGCTCCTAGGTAGCATAGTCAGGACCGTAGCAGGTCCACTAACCTTTTAATAGCTTTATAACTCGATTCCAGAGCATTTTGACTTTTATGTCCAATACTCGCACTGGCTGAACTTGCAAATCTCCCTCTGTCTCTACCTAAATCAGATGCCAATCAATAACATGGTTAGGATCATGTACACATTTCTTTAGTAAAGAGACATGAAATACATTATGAACATTCATGGAAGCAGGCAATGAAAGCATGTGTGCAACTGACCCTATTATGTCTAATATTTCAAATGGACCACAAAATCTGGCTTCCATCTTTGTACAACTACCCAATTTCAAAGATATTTTCTTGGGCTTCACATTCAAAATTACATTCTCCCCTACTTTAAATTCTCTAGCTGTCTTGTTCTTGTCTGCATAAACTTTCTGTATATCCTGAGTTTCCTTTAAATTCTACTTGATCTTGACCACCTGGTCTTCCATGTCCTTGAGTAACTTCGGCCCAAGTACCACTCTATCTGTTAGGTTGTCCTAGCTTACTGGAGTATCGCATTTCCTACCATACAAGGATTCAAATGGGATCATTCTCAATGAAGCTTTATACCCATTAATATATAAAAACTCAACCAAGTGTAAGTAATCTTCCCACTTAGATGGATTATCCATCACATGCATTCTCAACATGTCTTCAATTATTCGATTATCTCTCTCTATTTTCCCATCTATCTGGGGATGATATGTTGTGATAAATTTTAGATTTGTGCCAAATCCTTTAAACAATCCCCTCCAAAAATTGGAGGCAAAATTTGTATCTTTGTCTGAGACAATTGTCCTTGGTATCCCATGCAACCTAGCAATTTCCTTCATGAAAATTTCTTCAATATTAGCCATTGTATGCATTGTCTTCACAGGCACAAAATGAGCATCCTTTGTTAATTTTTCAACCACCACCATGATTGAATCATGTTTCTTATTTGTTCTAGGTAATCCTGTGATGAAATTCATGGTGATCACTTCCCATTTCTTCTATGGAATTGGAAATGGATGCAACAAACCTATTGGGCGACCATGTTCATCCTTCACCTTCTGACATTCCATACATCAAGCGATGTAATCAACAACATCCTTCTTCATTCCTAGACAAAATAACTGGATTCTTACTATTGTAATCGTTTTCTAGTAACCAGGATGTCCAGCATAAGGAACATCATGCATTTCCTTCAGTRCCAAATTCCTCAGTTCTMTAGAACTAGGAACATAGATTCTATTTTTATGCATGAGTAATATGTCTTCCTTTATCTCATACTCATTTATTTTCTGTTGTACATCTCCTTGCTGTAAGTTTTCCTTTACCTATAGRTAATGCTAGTTTGTAACAATACCATCTAAAATTCTTCTCTTCAAGTCTGACTGATGCGTAGTGACAACAATAGCATGCATGATATGCACTCTTATACTAAGTGCATCAGCAAATTTATTCTCCTTTCCCTTGATATGCTTGATATCGAAGTCATATTCACCTAAAAATTCCATCCATCTTGTTTTCCTGGCATTCAATTTCGATTGTTCAAAAAGATACTTCAGACCAATGTGGTATGTCCTTAATTCAAATTTATTCCCCATGAGATAATGCCTCCACATCCTTAAGGCGTGAACATTGCATCAAGTTCCAAATCGTGGGTGGCATAGTTCCTCTCATGTTCCTCAAGATTTTTGGACTCATATCCAATCACATGTCCATTTTGCGTGAGGACTCCCCCAAGTCCTTCCTTACATGCATCTGTACATACCAGAAAACTTTCATTTGGGTCAACAATCTTTAACACAGGTGCACTAGTAAGTAATTCCTTCAACGGATTAAAATTATTTTCACACTTGAGTGTCCATTCAAATTTAGTTCCCTTCTTTTGCAAAGAAGTGATGGGATGGGAAATCTTAGAGAACCCTACTATAAACCTTCTGTAATAGCTAGGTAATCCCATAAAAGATTTGACGTCTAACACATTTCTAGGTGTTGACCATCCTCTAATGGATTTGATCTTCTCTGGATCTAGTTCTATGCCCTGCTCTTAAATAATGTGTCCTGAGTAATGGATCTTATTTTGATAAAAAGAACACTTACTCAACCTGGCATACAACTGATGTTCTCTCAGTACTTGCAACACCAGTATTAAGTGATGTTCATGCTCCTCTTCAGACTTAGAATATATAAGTATGTCATCTAGGAATACTATGAAAAACTTATCCAAATAATTTATGAATATGTTGTTCATTAAGCACATGAAGATAGCTAGTGCATTGGTCATTCCAAATGGCACCACTACAAATTCATAATGCCCATACCTGGTCCTAAAGGTTGTCTTATGAATGTCTTCTTCCTTGATTCTTACCTGATGGTATCATTCCCTCAGGTAAATTTTTGAAAATATCTTTTCTCCTCTTAGCTGATCAAAGAGGTCATCAATTCGGGGTAGAGGATACTTGTTATTTATAGTGTACTTGTTTAGTTGTTGGAAGTCAATACATAGCCTCAAGGTTCCCTCCTTTTTGACAAAAAGTACTAGTGCTCCCCAAGGTGAAACACTTGGACGTATGTACCCTTTCTTCAACAATTCCTCCAACTTCATTTGTAATTCTTTTAACACTAGTGTGCTCATTCTGTAGTTTTTGACACCAGGGAAGCTCCTGGCACTAAATCAATTGAGAAATCTATCTCCCTTCTTGGTGGAAATCTTAGTGTTTCTTGGAATACATATTCAAATTTTTGTAGTACCAAGAAATCTTCAAGGCTTGGCCCTTTTGTATTATCTGGTTCTTCCACATGAGCTGCATACAATTGACATCTTTTCCTAAAACATCTTTTTAGTTGTAAGGATGAAATCTCCCTTATAGAGATGGGTCTTGGAATTCCTTTCATAGTGCTTTGTTTTCCATTTCCATCAAGACATGTAAATGTCTTGTTATGACAATCTAGGAAAACATGATGCTTGTCCAACAAATCCATTCCAATCATAATATCATAAGACCCCAATGGTATGATATTTAGATCAATACTGGTATTCATGCCATTAAAACTTATGGAACAACTTCTGACCATATCATGGATTCTTTTTTTGGTTCCAGTGGATAACTAAACCAAACTTTCTTTTCCAAGTTTACTCTTCTCCAAATGTAATCTATACACTATCTTAGGATCAATGTAGCAATGACTTGCTCCTGAATCAATCAAAATAGCAACAAGTTGATTTATGATCTTACCTTCCACCTCGATCATATTGGAATGGTACTCTACTTGTCGATCATCTAAAGCTGCATATATTCTTCCCATATCTTCGACTATTGTAGCCTCTTGGATGTTGTGCACGGTATTCACTCTGTCCTTTATGTGTGGGAAATCCTTGTACAAGTGATTTTCCTTGCATCCCCAACATTAGATTGGTGGTCTTCCCCTTTTTCCCAAGGAATCTTCTTTCCTGAAATCTCCCTTCTCATACTGATCTTGATGATCTCTATTAGGCTCATTCCTATTGAAGGGAGGTTTGAATCCTTTCCTCCTCTAATCAGACTTCACATTTTTATTGTCCTTCCAAGATTTCTACAACGATTCTCCTCCTTGGCCTTGCTCATATAGATATTTAGCCTTACTGATGGCCTCAGTCAAGGTCTTGGGTTCATCATACTTGATCTTTTCCTTATAAAAGGCTGGAAATCCACTTAGAAATTTTTGTATTTTCACTTTCTCATCACCAATTAAACTGACATAATTTAACAATCCAAAGAACTTCTTCTCGTACTCTTCCACAGTCATGCTTCCCAACTTGAGTTCAAATAACTCCTACATTTTATTGTCACATAAATTCTTTGAGAGGTACTCCTTCTAGAAGTACTTCTTGAACTGCTTCCAAGTGATCCTACTTTCATTAACATGTTCCATTTGCTTCAGTTGGTCCGTCCAGATTGTTGCTTTCTCGTGTAAATGGTAGGTGGAAATTCTGGCTTCCAGGTTGGATGAATAGTATGCAAATGAAAATATCTTTGGAGTCCAAGAAACCATGCTTCGACATCATCTTCCCTTTCTCTTTCACCATCGAAGGAAGGTGGTTTGAGCTTCCTCATCTCTCCTTGCAAACTATCTACCTATTGTTTCCTTCTTTAGTGTCTGATAGGAGACAACTTTGGACTTCTTATGAGATATTATGATGCATAAAACCTTCTTTTTGAGTAAGGAGGTGAGTGGTGTCCATGAGCTCTGCTAGGACTTCTAGAATAACCATCTCTCCCATGATCATTCCTTCTTTCATGGCACCTTCCTTCTTCCTCTTTTCTTGAGTTTGATCCCTTCTTCATTTGTCTTTGCAACTGATTTAGGTTCTGCAATACTCGATCATTTATCTGACTTTTCTCTCTCATCAGTCTCTCATTTTCTTCTTTGTATCTCTACACTTCCATCTTCAAGCTTCTTACCATTTCTATTAACATTTCCTTCTCTCCTTTTCCCCTGCGTCCATTGGATTCTATCTCTAGATTACCAACTATAGTATTTTGGCCTTTGGCCTCCTTATCATGAATGGAGGATCCCTCACCTTCTTCCATTTCCTCAATATGCATCCTGAGCTGATGTGTTTAAACCCCTTAATTCTACAAAATGTGCAAGCAACCATTTTGTTAGAATTATGCATATGATAAACAAAATTACCAAACCATGTTACAGGTCTCTTTTTTTTTTCATGGAGATCATATCCCCATTCTCCAAAAATAGCAGTGTTCTGTTATCCTTGGCCGAAACAGAATCTCATCCTGTACAGGCACTTCCTTCAAACCACCTTCCTAGGTGACCATGACTAGAAACAATGACTAAATCCTTCCTTAGCCACTTTTCTGTCTCAAAGACAACCAATTCATCCGTTATCCCTCCTTCCCTTAGCTCTCAATCCACATATGACCATGGCCATGACCCTACGCTTAGCTTAACATGCACTTTTCCAGAGCTTCAGGACTTCGAAACTTTCAGCCAAGACTAGATCAATGATCCTCGTCTTCTTTCACAATTGATGATCGAGATCCACTTCGGGACTCCGCACTTTAGGATTCTCAACCTTCCTCACTTTCCTCCTCTTGTAAATATTTTACCCGGAGTTCATGATCTGTCGATAAGTGTCCTCCCACAAATCAACGGCTGTGAATCACTTCAGCTCTTCGGGCTTCGTAAGTTTCAAACTTTCCTCCTACACTTTCTCCCAGAGTGCTTTCACCCAAAGTTGACGATCCTTCGACGTGTGTCTTCTGGAATCAACGATTGATATGTAATCTAGCCTTCGAGCCTTTAGCAACTTTCGACAAAATGAAACCTATCACATATTTCCCCTTCAGAGTGTCCAATCTCCGGACTGCACGATCTGTCGCCACATGGAGAAACATTGGAAGTGGACACGTGGCCCAATTAGGTGGGTGACACGTGTCAGGCTCTAACTAACTTTTCAATAATCCAAATGCACAAAACTTATTGACATGTGGCACACATTCCATGTGTCCACGTCATCCCAGGTGACATCTACAAGCCACATCAATTCAAAAATTCTGGGGTCCACATCACCTCCTGGTGATGTCATCGTGCGCCATCATTTCGGCTCTTTAGGCTTCGGGAAATACATTCAATGGAGCGATAATTAAATATACAACGGAAATACATTCATATACATGTAATTGATACCATAACAGAGAGACTTATCTTTATGAAAGATGACACCAACTAGTTGCATAACAAGGATGTTCCACCCAACCATAGACAATACTATTCCAAATCTCAATAACAGCGTCACCCCCAAGCCAGAGATATGAATCCACAAGGATGGTTCCAGAGTGTTACTTGGATTCCCAAACCGGTCAACACCCAAGCTCTCACATCAATCCAAGTGCCCAACTCTCTTCTACCTAGATTGCACCACCCGAGAGAATGAACCTCCTCCCTTCTCTGCCATGCAGTCCCTTAGGAAAACCTTCTCCTTAATTCGAGCTCTAACATAACTGGTCCATAATCTCAATGTCAAAACTCTCATGACTCCTAACTATGAGAAACATTGGGCACTTGCCAACGCATCTCATCCATGCAGGCCTCAATCACGACTGGATCACACTAGTGACCATTAGAACCAACTATCTCATGGCTAATTCTTTAGCAGTTTGGTCCCCTTTTTCCAGCCAAGATGCGGAGGAGGACGGATCAATGAATGGGTAAATGGGTGCATGAAAGTCCATGAGGGAAAATGAATGAATGTACATGGAATCAATGAACAAGCCATCAGTCGAACCCCCCCATAATATGAGAGGCGGGTTTAAGTAACCTTGTGGGGAAATCAAGAACCTCCTGGCCTTCCCCTAGAAGTTCATGTAACCAATCCCCTCCCTTAGGAAAAAATGGTAGTTAAGATAGGAATAAACACTTAGCCCCTCAATCCCCCTCTCTTGTGGAATCATAGCCCCCCTATAACTCTAGTCCTTTTCCGTCTAGTAGCCATCCATGCATTTATTATTAATAATGATAAAAACATTACATGTCTTGGGCACAGTGGCCTTTTAATAATTGTTTGGGCACTCTGGCTTCTCAGCATTGTAACAATACATTATTTAAAATGAGGGTTCAAAAACTAGGGTGTTACAAAATGTCTACAACTTGATATTTTGTAGGGAAAAAGAGCACTTCAATAACTTTACCATGAATGAGATTTATGATGAAGTGAATGTGCATCTCTATGTGCTTGCTATGTTGATGTTGAACTAGGTCTTTGGCAAGCTTGGTGGCACTCTAATTGTCTCATGAAAGGTTGGTCGGATGTTGCTACTGAAATCCAAACTCTGAAAGGATCTGTTGAAGCCACAAGGCTTCTTGACTTGAATTTCCCATTGCTTGGTACTCTGCTTCTACTGAAGAAAGTGAAATAGCCTATTGTTTCTTACAGGTGCAAGTCACAGGTCCTGAACCAAGGATGAAAACATAACCTGCAGTAGACTTCTGATCATCAGGGTCACTGACCCAATCTGAATCACTGAAACCAACCAATAAAGGAGTCCCCCCTGAACTGTAATGTATCCCGAACAGAACTGTAACATAGACATAGCGAAATATCCTTTTAGTTGTTTTCCAATGGCTTTCATGGGGTGTTTTCATATACCATGCAACACGACCAACAACAAAGGAAATATTAGGACGGATATGAGTCAAGTATAAGAGGATACCAAATAACTGACGATATAGGGTGGCATCAACTTAAGGAGAAGTACAAGTGGCAGTAAGCTTGACTCCAGACTGGAAGTGAGAAACCAATTAATTATGGAAATTGGTTTTCATGTGAGAAACCACCTCACACCAATTTGCCATTTTTTCTCAATTGTAGGTTGAGAGTATCAAGGGCATGGTTGGAAAGTCTTTGGGTAGTTTTGAGAMTTTTCCATTTTTGAGCCTAAGATGGTTGAAGATCCTACTTTTAAGGATCTTGTTTTTCCTTCTTTGTAATCAGATCCTACAATTGTGGATCTTGTAATTAATGCTCTTAGTTGGAGAGTGAGTAAGGACAAACTATATATATTCCTTATGTGAGCCATGTTGAAAGGGGAGAGAGAAGAGGAGGAGAGAGTGCTTAGCTATTGAAAGCCATAGCACTGAGCTAATGAAGAGCCATAGTCCTTGAATGTAAGASATTTTTGAGAGCTCACTTTGAAKAAGGAATATAGAAGATCTGCATTCCAGTTGGAGCAGGTCCGGAGACGTAGCCCCAGAGGTGGAGGGGTGAACTCCGYTATAAACATCGGTTGTCTCTCTCTTATTTKCCTTCATGTGTTTTTCTCTATTCTATGTTCATTTACTTATGTTGATGTGTTTTAATGCATTATGATAAATGAACTAATATGCTCACTAAAACCTGTATAAGCCATAGTCAATTTAAAGATCCTCACATTGTAAACATTTGGGAGAGTAGTACTCGACTCGTTTAGGGATCAGGAAGGGAGAAGGAGTTGGTTTACAATCATCCATGTGAAAGCGACAAAGAAGGTCACAACCATACTTAGATTGGGAAAGAAAAATTCCTTCATTGGTTTGCAAAACTTGGAGGCTAAGGAAATAGTGCAAAAATACTAACTCTGTCATTTCAAATTTCTTCTTCAGGTTGGTTTTCACATGGTTTAAAAGTTTCGAGTCTCTACCAGTAAGGATAAGGTCATCAACATAAAGGACAAGGGTTATGATATGGATTCATACTTTCTTGGTATATACATTAGGATCAAAATGACATCTAGAGAATCTAGTATCAATAAGAAAGTTGTCCATTTTGGCATACCAAGCTCGGGGAGATTTCTTAAGACCATAAAGAGATTTCTTAATGCAACAAACAAGGCTAGATTCATTTTGGACATATCCAGGAGGTTGTTCCATGTATATTTCTTCTTGCAAATCTCCACACAAGAAGGAGGATTTAACATCCATCTGATGGACCTCCCATTTATGTGAGGCACCAAGGGAAAGAACAAGGTGGATGGAATTCATTTTGGCTACAGAGAAAAAGGTTTCATTATAATCAATTCCTTCAACTTGGGAAAATCCTTTGGAAACTAATAAATCCTTGTGTCTTTCAACACTTCCATATGATGCATACTTATTTTTGTAGACCCATTTACATATGAAAAGTTTTATTCCTTTTGGAAAAAGTACAATATCCCAAGTATCGTTTGCAATTAAAGAATGATACTTTTCATTAAGTGTTGTATCCCAATCCGGCTGACATGAAGCTTCTGCAAATGTCATTGGATCACGAGTCTCTGAAACTTGAGCCAAAAGAGAAGAGGCTCGCTAGAACTGTGAATGTGTTCAATGTTGATCTGAAGGATCACCGACAATACCACCAAGTACTTCTCGTGTTGAACGAACCCATCTAGGAAGCGGTGGAATTAGTGCTAGTTCAGGTTCAAAGAAACCATATCTCAAAGTCCTAGCCAACTTATGTTGGGGGCCCTAATAAAAGAATGGTATAGCCCAATGGGATAATATGATTGAAGGTGGTAGATTTCTTGGGTCAATGGGTTGAGAGGAACATGAGATTATGGTTGGAGTTGTTTCCATAGTATAAACAAATTTGCATAATTTTATTTCTTTGCTTTATGATAGAAATTTGCATATATATATTGGCATGATATTGTGCAATGAGGATGATGCACAATTTTAGGGGAGGAAGGGTAATATCACAGGGAAAGGAACGAAAGGGGATAAGAAAAGGAATGGAACATAAAGGGAAGTATTGACAAGCATCAATAGCAGGGTTCCTCAATTTAATTAATGCTTAATGTAGATATAATGTATGGTTGTGGCCAAACGATGTATATGTAGATTGTATTTCTGAATTTTAATAAATAAGATGTGATGGCAGTTGTTAGGGGACATGGAACAATATTGGGGATGAGTTTTCCACAAGATAAGGGAGTGTCTAAGAGGTGTCGAAGGGGGAAATTATTTATGGGTATTAATCCAAACCCATTTTCCTAAATTTTATTATCTTGAAGAAGAATCTTCTATTTTATGTTTGAGTGCATGAGAGCCCATTCATTGAATGCATGTAAGAGGGTGGGTGTGAGAAGTCACATACCATAGTTATTGGGGACATGGTGTTGAAGTAAAATCAACATTGGATAGTCTGGGAGTCAAATTTATTGGGGAAAAGAGAGGAAATTTGTATGGGGAGGAAGAGTAGCTTTTACAATAATGTTTTTGCATGAAAAACAAGCAGAAAATAGGGAAGAAGAGCATTGGAGCTGGAGAAACAATGGAGCATGAATTTTGGAGAGTTGGTGGAGTTGAATATTAAATAAGCAAGTTTTTCAGGTTTTCATAAGAACTAGGTTGTCAGGATTGAAGAGTGAACTACTATGAGATTTTCACTAGAGAAACAAGTGGTTGCTATTATTTCCTAGTAGTTTTTCCTAGCAGTGAGCTCCCTTGAGTTTTTCAGTAGTGATATTACTAGTTACTTGCATCAGAGAGACCCTGATAAATGAGTGGGATGCATGATGGAATGAGACTAGTAAAGGGGTACATTCCTCACGTTTGGAAGGTTGAGAGGAAGAGAGATGGTGGAAAATTGAGACAGATGTAGGAGAATGACAATGGGTTGCAGGATTTACCGAGTTGTGAGTGGAAAGTGAGAGACCACCCTCTTTTGTGGATTGGTATCCCCATATCAGGGGTGACTTGTTGTTTATATTTGGAACAAAAAGTATATGTTTTGGTAGAACATCCATCCCAAGTAGTTGATTTCACAACTATTTTAAAAAGATAAGTGTTTTATCGGTTTTATGTCTTGCATTATGAGTTTTAATTGTCATGCATGAACTTTGTGTATGAGACTGATTTATATGATGATTTAGTGAGTTATTAATTTCATTCATGTGTCATTTCAGGATATTGTAGATGCATTTAGATAATGGTTAAATCTATATGATTAAGTTGTTGGTAAGCTACATGAATTTATTTCGCATAAATTTTTATTTTTGTTTAGCATAATTTTTTTATTTTTATTTAGCATAAAATGGGGAGGTATTATTTAGAATGGATCATTATACAAATTTTCATCTAATTTAGTACTTTCTATGTTGGAAAATTGGAGGAATTTATTTGCAGGTCCCATTTTATGGGTAGATTTAAGTTTGGTGATTTGCAGTCTGAAACCTTATAGATCCATTTGGAGGCATCAAATTAAACTTAAACTTTGTGAACATAGATATCAACCCCTTGAAGTTTTTCTACAGACTGAAATATTTCGAAAGATGTGAAAATCATCTCATTCTAAGTTTATAAGAAGTTATGCTTATAACAAGTTGACCTAGCTTGTTGACCACCATGGTACTAAGTGGGTGTAACACCATACACCATTACTCATATGTGTAGGGATACTCACCTATGTACTTCAATAATATTCTAGAAGGTCCAAAACCCTAATAGTATTTGAGGGTTGAGCCATAAAAAATCTCTAACCCTAACACAAGATGGTTATTAGGCTATGCTAACTACTAGGCCACTAGGGAGAGAAGGGGTTCCATCCTTTTTGTATTTTTATTGTTCCATAGTTGAGTGGATCATATATGAGTGGGATATTTAAGCATAACAAAGAATGTATAAGATTTTGTAGCAGTCATTTAGGCCACAATTTTCGTGTAAACTACATACTGAGGGGCCCTTTTTATACTTGTATTTTATAATTGAGAAAAAGATAGGAGAGCATGGGACTCACCTTCTCGATGTATTTTTGTCTCATATTGGGTTTCCTTTGTCACACATTATGTTTGTTTGTGTGGATGACATGTTCATTTTCTTGTTATTTTCATTTTGATTTCAGTAATTTCCATAAATTTGAGAACTAAGCTAGTAATAATAAATATGAGATCTAAGATAATAAATTGCATAGTAAAAGATTTAATCATATTGTAATATTAGTTAAATGAAACATGGCTCTAATGGAATATCCATGGTATTTTCTAGAACATAAAGTCTTCACCCAAGTACAGTGATCCAAGACATCTCTTTTCCCTTGCATATTGTTAAGGGAGTCAAGAGTGAAGATCGCAAACACAATGGGACAAACAGTGAAGGGAATGAATTGTCAAAGTTGATAATTTTTTTTGTTGGTGTAGATTAGAATTAGTTAGGATACATATAATTAATTTAATACATTTTGGTTGCACACACAATGTATATAACCTCATAAATTTGCATGAACCCGAGGTTGACATTTAAATTTAAGTTGAGGAGTGCAAGGACAATGTTGTTGTAATTATTTGGCCTATCAAATAAATTTAATAAGTCATAGGAAAAGTGCAAAACCATGCATGACTAGCACAACATTGGGAAGATATTAAAGGAAGGAGATAAAGGTCGGTTTCACTTGAAGAAATAAAGATTACATGGTTTTGGTAAGAGAATCAAGGATTTTGGTTTGCTTCCATCGAATTGTTGGAGTAGGTAGTTGATAATGCCTACATACGTCATCTACCTCTGTACATACACATTTACTTAGTAGTAATTGTAGAAAATATGAAAATCTACGAGTTTTCCATGTTAAATAAAGAAAATGATGGGAAAGTTTTACCTACCATAGAGGACTTAGCATCAAAATCTCAAGCATAGTTAGCATAGGATATATTTTTGTAGAAGAAGTACAAAACAACTAGGTAAGGGAAATAACAACTCTTACAGGTAGGGTTAGAAGGAAAACTTTCATGCAAAGGTGAAATGGTACTTGAGGGAGAAGGTCAAGGATAATTTTCATAATCTTTCATTAAAAGTTTTTGGGGATGGAAAAACCTCCAAAAATGGGGAGGAATGATCTAAAATAGATCAGTATGTAAATTTTCATATGTTTTGGTACTTCCTAAGCGAAAAAATTGAAGCCATGGACTTGTAGGGCCCATTTAGGGGCAAGCCTTATCTTGGGGATTTGGGGTGCTAGAATTTTTGGAGCACATTAGGGGCATTGAATGACCTTTTTGGGGGGAAAAAATTGCTAACAAATTTCCCAGCCATCCAACAATATTCTACTCATTGATAACATTTTGATGGTGAAAATATCATGTCAATCAGAGTCTTATGAGGAAGTTATGCATCTTACAAGTTTAACTATGAATTGATAATTATAGTACCAAGTGGATGCCATGCTAGCTCCCATTATTCATCTTGTGGAGCTAGTCACATATGGAATTCGAAGGAAATTCTAGAGGGTCGAAAATCCTAACCCTAATCAAGAGTTGAGGCATACAAAATGACTAACCATAACCCTAAATGACTATCAAGACCTATTAAAAATCATGCCACAAAGAAAGGAAGGGGTTGCATTCCTATTGTATGGATTTGATGTTCCATCGTTGAGCGGAGCATAGGAGTGAGATATTGTGTGGATAAGAAAGGAAGTAGAAGATCTTGTAGACCCCAATTAGACCACAATGTTTATTGCATCTCCATAGTGATTCCATCTTTGTTTTTATCCACATTTTATATCTCAAAAGAAAAGAGCAAGGCATAGTCGTTAATTTCTACATGGGTTTTCTCACATTGGCTTTCCCTGGGTAGATCTTGTGCTCATTATGTTGATGATGCGGTATTTACTATTTTAGATTCTTTCATTACATTCTCAGTTCATTTTAGTAATTTGAGCATTATACTTATAATATTAAATTTATAATAATACGTAAACACTACATAACAAAGATTTTGCATAAACTTGTAAGGTCTATTGTGACAAATGTCTAAAAAAATATCCACAATAATTTACAAATCAAAGATATTCATATATATTTTTTAGAATCAACGAAGCAACCGAAAATTTACATAAATGAGTATAAACATAAACTCTCAAGTCAAATTCCTCATAATTATCATTAAACAATTTCCATAAAATGACATAGAATAATGTTAAAGTAGATGGTAATCAAACAAAGATGCATTGAACCATGGTGTTTAAAATAAGAAAGAATGTCTTAAACAAGGAAATAAAAGAGATGAACACATTTTTTTGAACAATATGATCGAAGCAATCATGAAATTCTCAAAAACACCACATGGTCTTCCACTTACACGTGTGAAAAAAGTAAACACAAAGAATATACATTTGCAATAAGAGATTTGTATTATGGCCAATCAATTAGAAAGAGAAATGATAACTATACAACTACCCAATGGATGAAACAAGTCAAGATGAAATCCTCAATAAAGCTCTTAAAATCTCCAATCATGAGATAATAATAATCTATGATAGTATGTACCAATGTAAGATCAGTTCATATATACCTCCACTTGCTATCAATAGGATAAATAATTATCTTATCAACAAATAAGATAAAAAATAATGCAAGATCTAGTTCCTTAAAATGTCCAATCATGAGTTAAGCTACAATAATAATCTATGATAGTATGTACCAATGTAATATATGTTCATATATACATCCACTTGCTATCAATAGGATAAATAATTATACCAACAAATAGGATAAAAGATAATGCAGATCTACTTCATGCAAATCAAAAACTATGATTACGCTTTAACTTGTACTCGCATTGATCTCGTATCAAGAATAATAGTAATTACAATCGTATGTTCATTATCACCTAGCCTACTCAATTAAATATCTTATCGTAATGTGTCCACTAGTATTTCTTTATTTTTTAATTACTCTAAAAGTTTTAGAGGGGCAAGAATACAAATTAAGGTTAAATTTTTTAACGTCAATTTTTTTACCACGTCCGAGTGTGCGCACCTTTTTCTAGTGAAATAATTTGTATGATGTTAAAAATAGATTCACACAAACAAGTGGCGAAAAGACACATCCACACATCAAAGGACACGTAATAACAACGTTTCTTTTTCATAACATTTTTTTTAAGCGCGTTGCACAATCTCAAAATCCAAAACACTAAATTTTCATGTTACAGTGAGTTCATAAACAAAACAAATATACAATAATATTTATATTTATGACAAATTAAACATAAATTAATTAATTAGTTTATGAATATACATTTCAAAATCCAAAAAGAGTAAACCTTCTTTGATACTTGGTTGAAGTGAGTTTGTAAGCCAATTTAATAAATAAAATCAATTAAAAACAAATAAATATTAAAATTAGTTTTTATATAAATTATATAAAAAATATTTAAAATAAAAAAATATTATGAATAATTTTTTTTGTTAGTGTATATTAAACTTTTATATACATGTGAAAAATCTTGTTATGTTATGTGTATATGAAAAAGGTGTTTGGCATTTAAAATTGATTTTTTGGTGGGAAAAAATATTTCAAATAAAATTAATTGAATTAATATTATTTTTTTTTGGAAACTTGAATTATTATTAATATTCAATTATGTAAAAATGTATTCAGCTTCTATCATTACANAAAAGGTGTTTGGCATTTAAAATTGATCTTTTGGTGGGAAAAAATATTTCAAATAAAATTAATTGAATTAATATTATTTTTTTTGGAAACTTGAATTATTATTAATATTCAATTATGTAAAAATGTATTCAGCTTCTATCATTACATATAATGATAATATTCATTCAAAAAATATCATTTTCCCTTCCCAGTATTTTAAATGGTTTGTAAAGCCCATAACAAGAAAAATAAAGATATATTTCATTCACCTTGGTTGATTTGGCTACTCAAAACACTTTACAATGGAGCTCTTCAAGGCTTTAAATAAGCTTCATCACGTGGTAATACAAGGGTTTACTCAATAGTCAGTAAGTCACAAATGGTAAACTCATCCATGACCAAGTAAAGATTAACTCAACATTCCCTCATTTAAACTTCACTTGGGATAAACACCCATTTGCCTCAAAGTTTATTAACAATGTCTCTAAGAATACAACATAAGAATACAACATACTCCATATCACCTAAGTCTACATAGAGAATTTACAAGAATGAATCAATGAACCATGAAACCATGGGTACACATGCCTAAATAGGTCTTACAACCATATGGCCTTACAACTATATGCATAACATGTGATGCTATGAAACATCATACTTTTTCATTGCCAACATCCATCTTGCTCCAAATACAACTAAGTAGACCAAGTACTTATCTTACCACTCTATTTCACGGATCTCGAAAAGTCATTGAACTCTACATGACCCTCTCTATGCTAATAGAATAGATTCAGTTTGATCTATTCTTCATCGATCCCAACAACAAACCACTTATAGATTCATTCACGTGAGTAATAATTTCATACTAATATTCTAGATATGAATAGATCAATTTTAGATCCAAGACTTGACATAATCAAATCACAAACGATCTACCACCAACTTAAGAACTGCAAGCATTAAATATGACAAATTCGTCAAATCGATACTTATCTTAGCATTTCCATGCATCCAAGTGGTACATCTATCTATGCACCCATAAATCCATGCTTGTCCATGCATGTTCAAGGCCAAATCCACATGCTTGTAGCTCATTCTCCATTTCAAGTCTAGCTCTGCTTGCCAATTTATTGCATCAAGATTTCCTTTTTTGCAAGCTCCCACTAAAATCAAGATTAGATAAAAAAACCTTGTTCTGGACACCTTGTTTCCATGCATCCAAGTGGTACATCTATCTATGCACCCATAAATCCATGCTTCTCGATGCATGTTCAAGGCCAAAGCCACATGCTTGTAGCTCATTCTCCATTTCAAGTCTAGCTCTGCTTGCCAATTTATTGCATCAAGATTTCCTTTTTTGCAAGCTCCCACTCAAATCAAGATTAGATAAAAAAACATTTTTCCTACACCTTGCATGTGAGGTGATTATGCTCCAATACCCAATGTAAAACCCATAGCTACTTTTAAGTAACATCAACAATTACAAAGAAATAGCAAGTCAATCACAAAAGATTTTTATTCTTCAAATATATATCTTTATTCACCTTGACCAATTGGCCAAGTCCACCAAAGAACAAATTGAGAAAAAAACTTTAAATAGGTTTCATCACATACTAATACCATAGATTACCCAATACCATGGACCAATAAAATTACAAACAATAGACACATCAACCAACAAGTTAAGATCAACCCAATATAACTTAAAAAAAACTTATTTATATGACACTTAAACTAAATAAAAAATAAACTAGCCCCCCCTTTTTTTAATAGAATTTATTATCTAAATTTAATAGTAATTTTTTAAAATAGAATTTATTATCTAAATTTAATAGTAATATCGGATTTTGTTATAAATTACAATTTAATTTGATGAAATGAAATTTTGGAAATAAAATTTATCTTTCTAAATTGTAAATCATTTTAAAATTCAACTAAATCATTAAAATTAACAAAAAAAAATCAAAAGTAAAAAACTTGATTCCTCAAAAGACATTAACTCACGGGGAAATTGAATTCGTCTCTTTAAAAACCTTAAAAAAATCAATGTCGACAAAAAAAAATTAAGTTGCGGAAAAATGAATTTATCCCTTATTAAGTCACTACAATTTTACTAGGATGTCAGCCTTGGCTTTCACCCACATTACCTGTTTCCAAGATGCTTGATTCGATGGATTTGGGAGAAGAAGAAGATGGTGTTATTATCTTACTTGGCTACAGAACAACATAATTTACTCTAATATGCATGCACAACACCAATTAAGTCTAAGTGGACATTAATCATCATCATAAAACATAGAATTTCAACGACTTACTGAGAGACTCGAGATAATTTCATCGACAACACAGAAAACATAGAATTTCGACATGAGGGACAAGAGGAATTGAAAACCAGCCACGCGTCGACACAATCCATGTGGAAATTGTGACAACAATTTGGTAATAGTCTCAACTATAAGAATTTGTGAATTATATGATCTACGCATATGCCAAAAATGTTGAGGGTGATCAATAAACTGGTGGCCGGTTGTAAAGTAACTGTTTGGCACCCTGTTTTTTTCTTATTATGTGGGATCTCCACTTTGGACATTGCAGAACAAATCAAAAAACAAATCAGGCCCCCAAAAATAATATTATTGTGCATTTGAAAATATTATTCTTGTGGTCCCAAAACCGTTGGTTTGTGATGCTTGAGACCTGATCGCTTAGTATTGTTGAGCAGGCTGGAGCCCTGGGAGTAGGGACGGTCATGCCTTTGCAATTTCTCCTAGCCGTTGATTTATGGTCTTTATTCATTGCTGACCCATTTGGAAGGTCCCCGAGGAATGACCATTGTGAATCCCATTATTTCATCCATATTATTGATAGTGGGACATTGATAAGAAACTAGGTATATGAGTCAGTGAGATCTCATAGAGAGGGTGAAGAGTATTTCAGAGAGAGTTAGATCACGAAGGACTGTGATTCAAGATAGTGACTAGGTGGAGAAGGAATTTCACCTAAAGATCATATAGGTCAAGTAGAAGAGAGAAGGAATTTCATCTAAAGAACATATAGGTCAAGCAGAAGAGAGAGCAGCAGAGGCTGTCGCGGGTGGGTTTCAACTAATTGAAGCCAGAGCAAACGGTAGAGTAGTACACAGGGTTTCATACAATATTTATGTATGTGTACGTGGGCGCCATTGGATACCTGTGCATACAATATTTATGTATGTGTATGTGGGCGCCAATGGAGACATGCGTGTATACATGCCTGAGCTGAAGGACAAGCCCATATACCTCAAAAAGTGTGTTGTTCCAAGGATGTACAACATTTGCGAATTTTCCAGTTTTTTCTGTAGTTGAATTTCTCTCGGTGGGTCATTATCCATGTTATGGGAGCCCTGATTTGACTATAATAAAACAATCTTTGTATTGGTTTTCTCTCCGTGGGTTTCTACCCGAAAATATTTGTATCTTGTGTGCGAGATTTTGGTTTCCTTATTTATGTTTCCACTGTGATGTTTAGTTGATTACTAAGTTGTGCTTTAGCTCAATAACTGATTTATTTGGAATTAACTACCAAGTGTTTGGTAGAGGGGTGAAATCAATATGGTATCTGAGAACATTCTCTAAGAAGAAGCCAAATCTCAGGTCTATAGCAATTGGAGGCACATCTATTAGATCTAGAACGAGATATTGGGAGATATATAACCAACAAGAAGAAATCAAAGGACATATTTTAGGGAAACAACAATACTAAGGTAGAACTAGGGTTTTTCAAGTTTAGGAAGTTGTACATAGGTTACAGAAGGAACTTACACATACATACACATACCTCTTTGAAGACATATGTGTATACATGGGATGCAATAAGAACATACATGTACATAGGTGAGTTTCATTAAGGGAGGTCAATTACATATGCAGGTTAGAGTGGTGACATGTGTGTACAGGTCTCCACAGGACAATACAATGGTAGTTTCAGCAAAGAGTTATCATATCATATGTAGGAGATGGAAACCAGATTGTGATTTGAGGATATGTTGGATGGGGTTTCCAACTATAGTCCTTGGAAGGAGAGGATGATGTTGGTGTTGAGGGAGAATGGGATCTAGGAATTTTCTAATACTTAGATCACTCCTCCAAATGATGTAGTAGAATTGGTAATCCATAATCAAAAGGATCTGAAATCCAACACATAACTCTATATGTAGTTAAGGATCATTTGATCCCTCATTTCTCAGGAAATACAACTGCCACAGATATGTAGAAGGCTCTAAAGAGATTGTTTTAGAGAAAGAATGAAAATCCCAAAATGGTGTTGAGAGAGAAGTTCGGGGACATGGATATGACAGGATTAGACATGGTGATGAGCTATCTCACTCAAATTTAATAGGTTTGAGATGAATTGGGTGCAGTTAGGGAGACAATGATTGATTTATAATTGGTGAGGAAAACATTTAAAGGATTCATGAAGCAATGGACACCATTCATCAAAGGGATCATAGAACATGAGAACCTAGCTGATTGTTCAAGATTGTGAGATGA
>JZKD02S2124945.1:134144-149426 GCA_000966675.3 Picea glauca
TGACATTTATCTTTTGAACAAGGTGAAGATTTAGTATTGAATTTATTTGAATATGTTTCTACCTCCTCATTCCTTTCTAAAAAGGACCAATCAAATGACTTATTTTGTCCAAAAGAGGACTATAAACTTGAATTTCCATTTTCACAAGGAAATGTCCTAGCCTTACCTTTTCTAGAAATGGGGTGTACATGTCTCGAGTGAGAATAGAGACAATAAATATCCTTCCCATCTTCATCTAGCTTATCACATCTTTTCTTATAACAAACACTTTCATATTTCCTTGTTTCTTACTTTTTCAAACCTTTGAGTATTCTTCTCTATGCTTGGTGAGAACATATATTCTTCCTTTTCTTATTTAGGAGGCATGACTATACCGCTTCTACAATAATGTGTTGTGTTCCCATAGTTATTTCACTTATAACATTCAATATTGTAATCAAGTAGGGGAACAAATAAATTGTAGTTTATGTTAGAAAACCAATACAAACTTCTTGTTTTGTTGCTCACATAATCATACTTTGAGGTATTATAAGAACCTTTATTTCTATCTCTCTCATGATCACTTCTTGCATCAACTCTACAATCTATTGCCTTATGACCAAAATTATTGCCAGAAAAATAATAGCCAAGAAAGATATTTTGGTACTGGTTTGTGAAAGACCTTCTTGGTGGACCAACTCTTCTGAACTCCTTGTTATTCTCGTGAAAAGACTCAGGTTTCTATTGGTCATAATTTCCATTCCCGTTGTTGCTTTCATTGTTGATGAAGCTTGTTAGAACATAAATCAAAATTTCGAATAAAAATTCAAATTAATTAATTTATTTTTTAATTTATTCCTAATTTTTGTCATTTATAAATAAAATTTTATCTTTAGAATTATCATTTTATATAATAATACAATTTTCGCTAAATATTGATAGGGAGGATCAATCCTTAGTCATTAAACCTGATGCTTATCGATATTGACGGTTCACGGGAGTTCAGAGATTTAAAATTGCAAAAGGATTAATCAAAAGTGTAATTCTCGTTTGAAGTTCCACTTTTGGACATCATGCTTCGTCTCTCTAAGTTCAAACGTTTAAAGTTCCTCTTAAATGCGAAGTCACGAAGCTCAGGAGTCTCAAATTTCTAGAATATGTTTTTATAATGTAAATTACTCGACTGACATGTCCTATGCCACTTGTAATTCTTTACATGTGGAGACATGTGGCACTCATTTTGGGCATTTTTGGACACATAATTCTCACGTTTCAGGGTGACATGTGTCACTCATGTTCTCACGACATGTCATTAGATGTGATTTCATCATGCCAGATCACTTCGGGATATCATATTATCAATGAATCCACAAAGTGTTGAAGTGTCAGAGTGTTGAAGTACCAAAGCACCAGATATTAAAGGTTAAGACATGATTTATTAGGCACAATTAATGGTAAGTAATTGCTTCGCAACTTCGGCCTTTGGGATAAATTTAAACATTTTTTAACCTTATTTTCAGTTGTATCATGATCTCTTTGATGATTTGATTTTGCAGGAAACCACCCACCATCTCATTCAAATAAACTCAAATGGGTTGACCCCTTTTGAAATACTTGATAGGAGCAATGTACATATGGAAGATAGAGAGGATAAGGCCACTTACCATGAATTTATTAATTATATCCCTTATTAGCATTTTTCATGGGATAAAAGGAATGCTATAACAGATGTATATCAGAATGTGTCTTCTTGTTTCTCATCTTCATTTTTTATAAATAGTGAATCTTCTTGTTCAAGTAGTCCTTTACTGGATATTATTGATACTAGTGGATCTCACCATTGTCTTGAAATTACCTCTCATACCACAGTGAATGCTAGTCTATGTAGATAATTTGTTTCCACTAATTTGTCTCAAGTTGATGGTTACTTGAAGTGTGAGTCCAGAGAGGCTTTCCAAGATAATGAGGCACTTCAATCTATGTCGATGATTATGTCAGATCCTTATTTTTTTGTCTTGTCTTCAGCAATGAACAACTTTATTAGCATGGATATTCTTTCACTAATAACACTTCATATGAATTCTATGCACAGTCCTTATATGGTATGCTACTTTCCATTGAACTCCCTACTTCAATTATATGATAGTAGTGTAAGATTTTATGATAGGATTGAAGCATGGTTGGAGAGATCTTACTTGGAAAGATTTCCCATGAATTATAACAATAACATTTTGAACATGGTGGATAGAATTTATCATCAGTTAATTTTTCCTACTTTTATTTGATTATAAAATCCAAGTCACTAATTTTTTTTCTTGAACATATGTATGTAGGCTTGGGATTACAAAGATGGCTACATTGGCATTATGAATTTACATAGTTCATTTTTTCCAGCCATTGTAGCGTAGAGTAGGATTAGTTATCCGGATTTATGAGAAAAATGAAATGAAACCACCGATTTATAATGTTAACATAGAGACAGAGTGAACAATAACAGATATACAATAAAAACTTGACTTATATTAAATAAGAAAAATGGAGAAACTGTAAAATGGAGACTGAAAACAAGCTTGCTAGAATGATGGAATCTTATCTATGAGAAGATATGTGACAACTACGCTCATTCACAAGAACATGAGTACAATGAGGCTTTGAAGGCCTTTTTACAATAAACATGAATTCAAAAACCCTATACATCCAAAAACATAACCATAGGAGATGAAGCACCAAAAGTCATGTGGGCCCTATTGGGGTAAGTTAGTACATCAACTTCCCGTGGTCATAAATTTTGCATACAATCTTTGTTTAGGGAACACGATAGCTCCTTTGAAAGGTATTAATGAGGAGATTCAAGTTTTATTGAGATGATCGATCATGAAAAAACATCATTTAGGCCCTCAAAATGGCCCCGGAAGTCTGGGGCCTGAAAAAATGCTACAAATAGTAAGTTGCCAAAAAAAATGTTTTGAGCTAGTTGGAAAAGGTGGATCGTCACTGAGATCCTCCTGGATCGATCTTCCCCCATTAGGAAGAAATGGTCTCTATTTCTTTGAGTTCCCCCATCATATGAGTAAATTTTTGTTGAATTTGGCCCTGGGTGAGTCACTTGCCTTGGTGTAGGAGCTACCCTGCCTTAACAACCCGATAAAGTTGGATCCTCTACTCTTGAGTTCCCTTGACCTATGTTTCCACGATGTGATCAATGGATTCCTATTCCATGTAGTCATGGTTGAGCTATGTTGGTGTCAATTGTTCTGCTATATCTGAGGTGTCCAATAATGGTGGAAAATAAGGCCAAAGGATGGCGACATTGAACACTCGGTGCAAGCCAAGGAAGGGGGAAGGTTGAGATCAAAATAATTGTCACCCACAACCTTGATGATGGTGTAAGGTCCATAATGGAGTGGACAAAGCTTCTGATGAGGCCCTATAAGGAATTCTTTCTACAAGTGCAACCAAACTTTGTCACCCACCTGAAACTGGTGTGGAACCCGATGTTGATCATAGAGTTTCTTGTACCTGGAATTGGACTTCTATAAAATATCTTGAACCTATTGGAGGGTGTGTTGGATACACTTCAATGAATCNTTTTTTTTTTTTAATTTATTCCTAATTTTTGTCATTTATAAATAAAATTTTATCTTTAGAATTATCATTTTATATACTAATACAATTTTCGCTAAATTTTGATAGGGAGGATCAATCCTTAGTCATTAAATCTGATTCTTATCAATATTGACGGTTCATGGGAGTTCAAAGATTGAAAATTTCAAAAGGATTAATCAAAAGTGTAATTCCCATTTGAAGTTCCACTTTTGGACATCATGCTTCGTCTCTCTAAGTTCAAACGTTTAAAGTTCCTCTTAAACCCGAAGTCACGAAGCCCAGGAGTCTCGAAGTTCCAGAATATGTTTTTATAATGTAAATTACTCGACTGACGTGTCCTATGCCACCTGGAATTCTTTACATGTGGAGACACGTGACACTCATTTTGGGTATTTTTGGACACATAATTCTCACGTTTCAGGGTGATATGTGTCACTCATGTTCTCACAACATGTCATTAGATGTGACTTCATCATGCCACATCACTTTGGGATATCATATTATCAATGAATCCACAAAGTGTTGAAGTGTCGGAGTGTTGAAGTACCAAAGCACCGGATATTAAAGGTTAAGACATGATTTATTAGGCACAATTAATTGTAAGTAATTGCTTCGCAACTTTGGCCTTCGGGATAACTTTAAAGATTTCTTAACCTTATTTTCAGTTGTATCATGATCCCTTTGATGATTTGATTTTGCAGAAAACCACCCACCATCTCATTCAAATAAACTCAAATGGGTTGACCCCTTTTGAAATATTTTATGGGAGCAATGTGCATATGGAAGATAGAGAGGATAAGGCCACTTACCATGAACTTATTAATTATATCCCTTATTAGCATTTTTCATGGGATAAAAGGAATGCTATAGCAGATGTATATTAGATAAAAGGAATGCTATATCAGAATGTGTCTTCTTGTTTCTCATCTTCATTTTTGATAAACATTGAATCTTCTTGTTCCAGTAGTCCTTTACTGGATATTATTGATACTAGTGGATCTCACCATTGTCTTGAAATTACCTCTCATACCATAGTGGATGCTAGTATGTGTAGATCATTTGTTTCCACTAATTTGTCTCAAGTTGATGGTTACTTGAAGTGTGAGTCCAGAGAGGCTTTCCAAGATAATGAGGCACTTCAATCTATGTCGATGATTATGTCAGACCCTTATTTTTTTGGCTTGTCTTCAGCAACAAACAACTTTATTATCATGAATATTCTTTCACTAATAACACTTCATATGAATTCTATGCATAGTCCTTATATGGTATGCTACTTTCCATTGAACTTCCTACATCAATTATATGATAGTAGTGCAAGATTTTATGATAGGATTGAAGCATGGTTGGAGAGATCTTACTTGGAAAGATTTCCCACGAATTATAACAATAACATTTTGAACATGGTGGATATAATTTATTATCAGTTAATTTTTCCTACTTTTATTTGATTATAAAATCCAAGTCACTAATTTTTTTTCTTGAACATATGTATGTAGGCTTSGGATTACAAAGATGGCTACATTGGCATTATGAATTTACATAGTTCATTTTTTCCAGACATTGTAGCGTAGAGTAGGATTAGTTATCCGGATTTATGATCAAAATGAAATGAAACCACCGATTTATAATGTTAACATAGAGACAGAGTGAACAATAAAAGAGATACAATAAAAACTTGACTTATATTAAACAAGAAAAATGGAGAAACTCTAAAATGGAGACTGAAAACAAGCTTGCTAGAATGATGGAATCTTATCTATGAGAAGATATGTGACAGCTACGCTCATTCACAAGAAGATGAGTACAATGAAGCTCTGAAGGCCTTTTTACAATAAACATGAATTCCAAAACCCTATACATCCAAAAACCTAACCATAGGAGATGAAGCACCAAAAGTCATGTGGGCCCTATTGGGGTAAGTTAGTACATCAACTTCCCATGGTCGTAACTTTTGCATACGATCTTCATTTAGGGTGCAAAATAGCTCCTTTGAAAGGTATTAACGAGGAGATTCAGGTTTTATTGAGATGATCGATCGTGAAAAAACATCATTTAGGCCCTCAAAATGGCCCCGAAATTCTGGGGCCTAAAAAAATGCTAAAAATAGTAAGTTGCCAAAAAAAATGTTTTGATCCAGTTGGAAAAGGTGGATCATCACCGCGATCCTCCTGGATCGATATTCCCCCATTAGGAAGAAATGGTCTCTGTTTCATTGAGTTCCCCCATCATATGAGTAAATTTTTGTTGAATTTGGCCCTAGGTGAGTCACTTGCCTTGGTCCAGGAGTTGTCTTTCCTTAACAACCCGATAAAGTTGGATCCTCTACTTGTGAGTTCCCTTGACCTATGTTTCCACGATCTAATCAGTGGATTCCTATTCCATGTAGTCATGGTTGAGCTATGTTGGTGTCAATTGTTCTGCTATATCTGAGGTGTCCAATAATGGTGGAAAATAAGGCCAAAGGAGAGCCACATTGAACACTCGGTGCAAGCCAAGGAAGAGGGGAAGGTTGAGCTCAAAATAATTGTCACCCACAACCTTGGTGATGGTGTAAGGTCCATAATGGAGTGGACAAAGCTTCTGATGAGGCCCTATAAGGCATTCTTTCTACAAGTGAAACCAAACTTTGTCGCCCACCTGAAACTGGTGTGGAACCCGGTGTTGATCATGGAGTTTCTTGTACCTAGAATTAGACTTCTGTAAAATATCTTGAACCTATTGGAGGGTGTGTTGGATCCACTTCAATGAATCGGGTGGCTTTGTCAGCTGTAGGTGGAGCTTGCGATGAGTCTTCCTAGGTGGCTGGAAGGGGTAGTGTAACATCCATCGGACCCAATGGTTGAAATATGAACCCCACCTGGAAGGGGATGTGGTTGGTTGAGCTATGTATGGCTCTGTTGTAGTTGTGATGAATATATGGAAGACTCTCATCCTAGGTGTGAGGGTGCTTGGAATTGTACATGTGTAGGATGTGCATGATCATTCGGTTGACGACCTCGGTTTGACCATCCATCATTGGGTGGAAGGAAGTGGACTTAGTGAGCTTGGTGTCCAGTAGTGACCATAGGCTCAACCAGAATGTGATGAGGAACTGAATTTTCTTATCTGAGGTAATGGTTTTTGGGATCCCAAAGTGTACCCACACTCATTCAAAGAAGCGCTTGGCAGTGGAATCCATTGTGATGTTGTTCTTGTAGGAGACCAAAATTGCCAGCTTGGAAAAATGATCAATAACCACAAAAACATAGTCATTTCCCCGCTTGATTGACAAAAGGCCTAACATGTAGTCGAATGAGATGGATTCCTAGGGATTTTCAAGAGTAGGCAAAGGAGTTTACATTCCTTGTTTCTTAGTGGTCGGTTCGGAAATAGCATAGGAAATGTAGGACTGGATATACTTGATGACATCATGTCAACATTTCAGCCAGTAGAAATGTCATTGCAACATTGTCACTATCTTTTCCATGCTGAAGTGTCTTGCCACCTTACTGTAGTGGGATTCAAAAATCATCTTCTCTCACTCACTTGATGGAATGCAGAGATGGAACAGATGGAACAACATCTCATCCTGGATATGGAAATTAGTGACGATTGTGTTTTCTCCCAACATCTGTTAGGTGTTTGGAAATTCAATATATGTCTCATAGAGGTGGTTCAATCCAAAGTTCTCATGGTTGCAAGAGTCTATCACTGTGGTGAGTCCCATGACTAGAGGTCAACCTAGGAAATCAATGACTTGGTTGGTACTTCCTATTTGATACTTGATGTTGAGGTCGAACTGCTAAGAATATGTGGACGATTTCTTAGGGCGGTCATTCTACAATTTTCCTTGTGTCTTCATGAACTGCAGTGACTTATGATTAGTGCATATGACTTTCTCATTACCAAGAATGTAATTCCTCCATTGGAAACAGGATTCCATAATGAAGTACATTTCTTTTTCATAAGTAGGGTACTTAGAAAAAACATATAATAGTGTCTCACTATGATAAGCCACGGGGTGGTCATGTTGAGCGAGGATTGTGCCAACAACATATTCTGAAGTATCTGTCTCGATCTCAAAGGGTTGTTGTAGGCCAGTTAATGAAATCACTAAGTCGAGCACAAGCGTTGCTTCATCTCATCGAATGATTTATATTGGGACAATCACCACAAAAATTTTTCCTTACCACCTCCTCTGGTTACTTGGCTAAGGGCCCATGCAATATGGGATAATCCCAACACAAACCTGTGAAAGAATCTGGAAAGACCTAAGAAGCTTAGAAGATCACTGAGCGTGATTGGGGTTGGCCAGTCACAAATGACTTGTATCTCCGTTGGATCAACATGCACACCATGTGAATAAAAAATGTATCCTTGATATTGGACCTTGTCCATGCCGAAGGAGCATTTTTCCAAGTTGGCATATAGCTTGTGTTGTCGAAGAGTGTGTAGAACCTTTGAATATGATGCAAGTGTTCTTATGAAGTCTTGATGTAGATCAGGATATCATCTAGATACACCACCACAAAAGAATTAGTGAAAGGACGCAATATATCATCCATCATCCTCATGAAATTTTCTAGGGCATTTGTCAAACCAAAGGGCATGACCAACCATTCAACAAGACCTTCTTTTGACTTGAAGGTAGTTTTTCATTCATCTATCTGTTCTATTGGGACCTGATGGTAGCCATAATTTAGATCAATATTACTAAAGTATTTGTCCCCCTTGAGCTGATCAAGGAGATTGTCAATTCGAGGAATCATGTATTGGTTCATGACAGTGTAGAGGTACCCCATAGGTGTTGAGAATATGTCTTTGTATTCTTCCACTTGCTTCTGTTGCGTGGAGAGGTTGGTCGCGGAGGCCATGGATGTGGAAGAAACTTTTCACTCACTCTGAGAGTGAATCATGAAGAATAAAAAATTCCTATTCTGATAAATGACCTTCCTACATTACTTGGCAGAGATAAAGGAAATAGTACTAGGTGAGACTACCCAGGGTATCCTGTACAATTTCCTGTTCAAAGAAATAATAACATAGCAAGGCCTAGACTCATATACAACATGAAATTTCCATAAACAAGGTTGGAACAAAATAACATCACAAACTTCAAAGCGAGAAACATCACACAATACCTCATCTTGGAATGGCTTGATTTCATATGACAGACGACAATGCTGGTTGACGTGAAGATCTCTTCCTTGATGGAGCCATCCGATGGTGTAGGGTTGCAGGTGTGGTGTTTTTAGAAGGTATAGTCACTTGATGACCTCTATTGATATGATTTTCTTCTRGMTACCACTATCAATGATGAAGTTTAGTGGAGTTCCTTTCACCCACACATTTCAATGAAAGAGGTGCTTAGCTTCCTCTAGCTCATCAGGTTCATCAGGTTGGATCTTGGTGGTGGAAATGGTGGAATTGGGTTCTTTGTGAACGATCCATATCCGCTTTTCTAGTTCCAAATCAGAGTAAAAAAATGAATTTCATTCAGAGGCTTTTACCTCAGTCACCAATGACTTCTTTGAGCGTAAATCAATAGTGTTCTGCCAAGGGATCTTATGGAAGTCGCACCACTTCCTAGTATATTTCTTTGTCTTCTTATTGTCCTTTTTTTTATTGTGGCTTGGAAAGTTTGTCCTAAGGTTTCAAATATTTTATATATCCTTTTTTCTATGGGTTAGGGATTCCCTTTCCCAGCTTCTTCTATGAGTGGTTCCCAACCCCAAAATGTCATGTCTTTTGTTTAAGCTTCTGCTCGATTTTGTTGGCATAATGATAGGCCATGCCCAAGGATGAGATGTCCAAAAAATACATTTTTTTCTAGATGTATCTATGCATACCACCACTGTACTTGAGCATCGAATGTCCCTCAAAATATTTGATACCCAACTTGGTGCACAAGGTATGGAAGACATTGGTGAACTTTGGCACTATTTGGTCTCTTTCCTATCGCAGTTTTGTCCATCTTGTATACAAATAGTCATAACTTCCAATAGGGTAGTATTGTTCCTTAATAGAAACTCTGAAGGAACCCCAAGTGGGTGAAAACGAAAATAATTTGGAACCCTCTATTTCCTTTTTCTCACAGAAAGTCTCCCACCAATCTTTGATATGGGGGACAACCTTGAAGAGTGAAAATGTAATCTTTTTTCTATCTGAAAAGTTGTGGACATAAAAAAACCCTTATAGAAGGTTTAACCATATATATATGGCATATTCATATATTTTTCCTTCAAATATAGGAATATAAAAATTGATATGTACCTTGAAGGGGGTGGCCCCTCCGCTTTAGGTGGATGCATCACTTGTTAGTAGCCATCGAAGGATTTGTGCAAAGCTTTCCATCATATCACTCCTTGGTCGCTCAAAGGATTCTTCGAGCAACATTTTGAAAGGATATCCTATCCCTTCACCTTTATTTTCTCCCTCCATGGACAATTTCTTAGGTGTTCGAGAGCAGTTACCCTCAAGAGAAACAAGCTTGATACCCAACTCTCTAAACCCTGATCGCGTCAGGGGCATCCATTAAAAAACGACAAGGAGCAGACCGCTCTAATATCACTTATCCAAATTTATGAGTAGAAGGAAATGAAAACATAGATTTATAATGTTAACACAGAGACACGATGAAAAATAATAGAGATACAATAAAATCTTGACTTGTATTAAATAAGAAAAATGACGAAATTGTAAAATGAAAACTGAAAACAAGCTTGCTAGAATGTTGGCAGCTTATCTCTTAGAAGAGATGTGAAGGATACGCTCATTTGCAATAAGATGAGTACAATGAGGCTTTGAAGGAATTTTTACAGTAAACATGAATTCCAAAACCATAGACATCCAAAAACCTAACCCTAGGAGATGAAGCACCAAAAGTCATGTGGGTCATGTTGGGGTAAGTTAGTACATCATCTTTCTGGGGTCGTAACTTTTACATAGATCTTTGTTTAGGGTGCACAATATCTCATTGGAAAGGTATTGACGATGACATTCATTTACAATAACATGTCGAAGTCTCTTGTTGACGTGCCTAATCATGAAAAAACATTGTTTAGGCCCTCAAAATGGCCCCAGATGTTTGGGACCCAAAAAATATTAAAAATAGTAACTTGCCAAAAAACAAATTGAGCCAGTTGGAAAAGGTCGATAGCCACCAAGATCCTCTTGGATCAAGTAGGGAAGAATATACTAATGTCTTTCCTTTTCATAGTTTAGCGTTTTTTTCTAGTTTGTTTAATTAGCTTTATGTTTGCATTCTCTTTTCATTACTTTTGTTGATCAATAAACGAGTTTCTTGGAAAGGGTGGAAAGGAATAGAAGGATTACACATTGATTTTCCTTGATTGGATTTTTCAATGTAATTTTGATATGGGGAAAATTTACTTCATCTAATTCTCAAATTTTTCTATGTGCTAGGTAATTTTCAAATCATTGATTTTTATGCTTGATCACCATTTAAAATATTTTTGAAGCATTGGTTTATCTTGCAAGTGGGATATTTTAAAAGGATACCATTTAATCTCTCTTGTGATGAAAATGGACACTCGTATCTGTTCCATCTCATATCCACATGATTCTAATCTTAAAATTTCCATTACTGAGATTCTTATGATTTTTGGGTTTGTTGTCCCACACAATGAATTTAAACTTTAATTTACTAAAATCTATCTATCTGAAATCCAAGTCATTCCAACTCCTTGGAATTTCTTTAGAATATTATTTTTCCTTTCATTTTGGTATTGTCCAAATGATGTCTTTCTCAATTGACTTTTTCTTCGATTACTTTCAACCAACATGAATTTTATGCATAGACTTTTCTTGCATAAAGAGCTTAGTTTATTTTTTTTTTGTTTGAGTTATTTTTCATTAGCCCTCACTGCACATATCATATGATTTTTTTAATTTGTTTTTCAAGGAGTATTTTCATCTGTTATCTTGTTTCTCTCTTCACCCAAGTTACCTCTCATACACAAGAATACGAGATATTCATTTACACCATCTAGATGCATTTTTTTGACAATTATAGACAGCATGGCTACTTAAATATATATGCTGATATCTTTTTCAGAAATTACTTGAGAGTCAATATTTTTATTCCCCAACTCACCGATTGATCAAAGTCCCATCTCACTTCTGCCAATTCATGATATTTTAGGCCTAGTGTTTTCTGGTAAGGCATCTTCCATCCTTTGTATTTGTTGATTTTGGGTCACTTATTATGGTCACATTCTTGAGTAATCTGAATTTTATCATGGTTGAGAATTACACAATTATCTCATGCTGGAACCATTCAAATGTTTTGGATTTGTAAGTATCTTAATAGAATATATCAAGACAACTTCTAAGATCCCAATTATGAGTTTTCAACTTTTGTTATGATTTTATCCATGGTAATAATTTTCAAGGTGGGAATTCCTTTTGGGTTTTAACTTATCAATCTATTGGACCCCACATTATTCAACACTCCTTGGACCTAAAATTGGTTTATTCATAATCAGAAAAGATGGGCATTGTTTGGGAAGACTTTTGTATCCACTATTTAATCCCTTGTACTCATGAGCTTGCTAATTTTGTTTTATGGATTATGTGTCTCATTATTTTTAATGGAAAACCTATCTAGTACAGAGGCAAACTAAAAAAAAATATTTTTCCATTTAATTTCCTTTATATTCTATGCTATATGTAATCTAAAGGAAATTAAATGCGTGATTTATCTACTCAGAACGTTCTTGGAAACTGGAGGATATCATTTTCATGGACTTTCCCATCATGACAGACATCAATTTATTGCCAATTTGAAATCTGATCTTAATCACCTCATTCCATTTTGATTTATACTGATATATTTTATTTGTGTTGAAGAAGACAATCCATATAGGTTGTGACTTGAGATCAGTTGCACCTTTCCAGAGTATCTTAATTTCTCCTTTTTCATAATGATGTCCTCTTGCCTCTTACAAGGATGAAGATGGCATTGCTAATGTTTCACATCATTATCATTTATAATTGGAGGAGACACAAACTTTGAAGTGTATTGTTGATAACCTTTGAATCCGATTTTTACGATTAATGTTTGTTGGTAGACTGGTATCCTAAGAAGATAAATGCAATTGGAGTCTAATAGTCCTATTTTTAAAATTTGATTCACTCTGATTTCAGGAACATGACATTGTGTCTAGAGATCCAAATATCACAACAATCTTGACACTTAAGTTTTTTATTGAAGGGAATACTAAGGTAAATCTCATAGTTCTCATCTCTTATGAAGACGGATGTGATAATTGAGTAAATGAATATTATATGAATACTTGATGACAACATTGGCATTTGCATAAGTTTTATGAAAACCGACTTAATTTAATTTTGCATTAGCATAGTATGTTTTTCTTATGATTAGTTTTAATTATGATATTCACTTTATTTTAGTTTAATTTCATTCCAACAAGTCATACATTTAGAGAAAGAATTCTTCTTGAGCTATCTAAGATTTGATTACACCATTCTTTGTTGTTATGTGTTACGAGTAAAATCTTTGTACGACTAGGGGTACACCACAACAGACGGGATGACACGCATAAATGAACTCTAATCCCAAGTATGACATATAAATTAAATGCTAACAAGACAAGGCTAAGAGCCTACCTCATCCATACGTTCAAAGAATACCACCATTGAGCACGCAATCCAAAGATTTATGCCTACAACATTTTCTCAACAACCAAGATACGCAACTATATGGTGATAATATATAATGTTACCATATAGATTATCATAATCCATTAACATACATGAAAAATATGCCCATGGAATAATAAATCATATATTTGCAAGATATCAATTGGACAAGAAAAGAGTATTTCTATTAAAATAATCAACAAAAGTACATAGGTGACAAACCTTTGTAACAACACCTATTGGAACGGAGAAACTAAGTCCCTCCAATTGGGCCTCCACTACTTCAATCCTCCACCAAAGGAAAGCTCATATATATAGGAGCCAATGAGGTTCTCCATCACAAATAAGGAAGATCTTGGAGGTTGAATAAAAGGAGTTCAAACTTTCAAGGAAAAAGGGATGTAGGATCAATATGAAGTGAAATTTCTCCATAGTGTCTTTGATATCAAATTTGAATTGTTGACTCCCTCAAGGCTTGGCTATGGCTCAATTTATATCCTTCGAATGGCACTGAAGGGTCGATTCAAAGCATTTCCAGTATGTGGAAGGTCAAGGATCATGGATCTCGTGACATGGCATGGAAACCTGAAACAATTTTTAATTTTGAGTATCAAACCTAATGTATGTAGGCTGGCTGGAACAACCTATGTATACGCTTGTTTTATAACTCACATGGTGAGTATATGTGGAACAATATAATTTTTTGGCTATGGAATGAACAAAAAGGGACTTCAAGTCCAGAGAGGGAAAATGGAAGGCCATCCAAGAAAGTTGCATGGAGTAAGGTAAAAATTGTTGTAATAGATGCCCCCTAATGTGTGGGTTCAGAGGAATATCTGCGATGGTTGAAATACATTATAATTCCCACAAGTGGATTAATGAAGACTCAGTTGAAAGAACTAGTTACTCATAAGAATATTACAATCCATAATGAATTTGTACACATGGATTCCCATCTAAATTACACTTCAGATCCATGTGGAAATATATCAAATAGTTGTTCATGTCCATGAATAGGAAATACAAAGCGAACATATGCCATAGGTTGTCATAGTCATGAACAAGCCACAATCAAATCTAGTCTCAAAATCAATCTCAAGATATCTCTTTACAATGGAGTATAATTTGATCTTCCATGATCACTGAATTCATATAGGTACTGGTCCAATCAAAGGCATTAGCAGATGAGGAATGTTGCTACTATAAGCTGGAGGTGTTATACACTATCCGTCGTGTTGGGGTCCTATAATCATAGATAAAAATTTTCTTCAATTGCTTATTTGGCGTTGCTCCCGCGATGAAGACATCTAGCTTACTGAGGCTCGGTTGATTCATTTTCCCCCTCCATCCYTTTCGCCCAATCCTTCATCACCCTGTTCCATCTTTCATCTTCCACTGCATTTTGCAGTTMYCCATCCTTCACTTCATGACGCCCATCACTCATCCCTCCATGAATAAACAAACTAAGGATAAAAAATATTAGGTTAATAATAAATGGTTAGGGGCGTTTTCCAATGCTTATTAGCCTAATAAAGTTATTTTGATAGGATAATTAAAAATAAAATAATAAATAGATTAATTATTAATTAAATATTAATTARATATTAATTAGTAATTAACTTAGTTTGATTAGGTTAGTAGTTAGGTTTGAATTTTTAATAATTAATTAATAATTAATAATTAATTTAGTTTGTGTGAATTAATAATTAGGCTAGTTTATTAAATTAAAATATTTAAATAAAACATACAAATTAAATAAAACATTCAACAATAATAAAAAATATATGTTAAAATATATACAAAATATAATAAAACATATAAACAAAACACAAAACATTAAAATAAAACTTAAATACTAAAATTAATAAAACATCATTAAACACATAATATAAAGAAAAAACAAATAAAAATGAAACATAAACGAAAACAATACAAAATATAACAAATAAATTAAAATAAAGAAAATAAATCAAAACAATTATCCTAAGTCTAAACACTCACACACTATGCACACATCCCAACAGAAAACAA
>JZKD02S2124945.1:149558-176698 GCA_000966675.3 Picea glauca
CGATACCACTTACTACCTTAGGAGGGGTCCAACCAAAACCACTTTCCCCTACAAAACCACTCATCTAAAAAAACTCAAAAACTGTTTTTTGCCAGTTTTGACTAGTCAACTTCCGGGAAGGATTTCGGGCAAACAGAGAACGATTTTTAAAATCCGAGAGAGGTTTTTGTTTCGAACGGGATGAAGAAAAAAAACTCTCTTATTTTTTTTTGCATGTTCCACCATCTGGGAGAATCGAAACCATATTTCAGCCTCATTGTTTCAGTTTTGCGTTTTTCCTATTTCAGTCCTGATTTTGCAGGAGCTATTTCGGCGATATGGAAACGAATTTGGAAAAACCGAAATAGGATTTTGTCCAGCACATACTCATATAAAATAACCTATTCCATATTTTACACAGGTTTCTCCACTAAGGAGAAACAAATTTCTGAGTGGACCCCTTTTTTGCAGTAGTTCCGCCCATCTTTCATGATAGACAGTTCCAAATTTTTTGGGAGTTTTTGCTATTTTTGGCCGAGGTGGTTGAATCCAAATTCCTAAGCTCTGGGAGATATATTTCCTATATATTCATGTAAATTTAATTCTAAATGGTTTATTTTGGAGACCTTTGTATCCCAGAGCTATTCTGTAACTTTTTAAAGACAGACCAAAAATAGAAGAACTATTCACAGGATTCTTGTGTTGAAGTGTTGGTGGTGTTATATTTATTTGTTAACTATTCTTCATGTTATCATTCCATATGTTTCTTCAACTCTTATTTTTAAATGATAGTAAATAAAACATAATTTATTGTTGTAATACTCTGTATCTGATCTTTTGATAATCTCTATGTTTTCCATCTGAAGCTAAGCCCAGGGATTCTTAATTGTTTCCTATGATTAGTAAACCTCTTTCCTTTTCATTCTTATCCATTATAATTTTAATTGATTTGATCCAACATATTTACTACCTTGCCCTGTGGAGAAAACTTCTTTTATATCTGAGGTCGATCTGTGTATTTAAACACATACCCCATAGCCCAATGGAGACTTAAAGAATCCCTTCAGCCAATCATTCAAAAGTAAAACAAATCATGTTCTACATAACTAGCCTAATATCCTATTCCAAACAAATCTAAATCTGACAAAGAGATCCCTCTCTGAGTCTTGAAGGGCTAAATCCCTGACTCAAAGCAGTTTTGTGGTTACCCCTACTGATTTCCTCTTCAGCCTGGGAAATTATAGGGTGATAACATAATGGTGACCATATTGGGGAACTTCTCGAGTAGTGCACTTCAAGTTCTAGATATGATCACTAATGGTGGACAATGACCAGACACAAGAAGGATGAAGTATTTCACCTGACAACTCCAATAAGCTCCAGACAGTGCCAACTCAAAGACTCCACTGGAGGAAGAACCTGAAACATGACCAGACCATATGAAAAGATCAGGTACTTAAGTTGGAATTTTATCCAAGATGTAATTGGTGTCATTTTTAATTATTTCTTCCCTTTTTGTGAACAAGACCAAGACCATATTGTTGAAATTCATGTCGATCAAATTCAACCTAAGGAACCCCAATAGATCAGGCCTAGTTTTACAGATCCTATACACACTCCTATGCTTGTAAATATTCTAGATAGATACAAGCCTCTTATATTACCCCCTATACTCCATGATTTCCCTGCCAATTATTACAAACATCTTCCCAGATTTGATGGAGAACATGGTAATATCATTGCTGAGAAACAGATTCAGGGTTTTGAGATTTTTCTTGACCTTTTTGAGGTTGAGGAAGTTGATGCTTGCATTAGGCTTTTCACTTTATCTTTGCAAGGTAGATCTAAGGAATGGTTCAAAACTTTGTCAGTTGCAAGCATTCCAAATATTCAGCAGTTTGTAGAAGTCTTCCTTGGTAAATGGGAGATCAAGAGAAATGTTTTTATCATTTTAGTAGAGTATGATCATTTGAAAAGAAAAGCAGGAGAGACACTGAAACACTTTTCATCTAGATTCAATCGAGTTTACAATTCCATGCCTACTGATATGAGACCACCTCATGTTTCAATTGTGTTACGCTACCTAGATTCCTTTGATCTAGAGATGGCATTTCAGTTGAGAGAAAGGAACACTACTATACTCAAGGAGATGCAGGACAATGCAATTAGTGTGGAAGTTAATTTTCTTATCAAAAGGTCAAAGTTGGAGGTAGAAGAAAGAAAGAACAAAGAAAAAGAGCAGCTGGAATCTTTAGAAGCTAAGCTGGACATTCTGTCAAAAACCATGGAAGAAATGTTACATAGGATTAGCATAAGAGAAAAATTTGTTGTTCAAAGGCATTATGTCCCATTGATCTCAGAGAAAGAAAGAGTCATTGTCCCCAAACATGTTGCAGCTCAACCTTGGTATCGAGGATTGGAAAATGATCATTTCATGTATTCGATTCATGACACAGTCAAAGATGAAACTCCATATCAATTTGCAGAGGGACAACTAGCTAATATGATGTGCATGTTTGATGAAATTTTTTTCCTGGATAATCTACCCAAGTATGATCAATATGATGATGATTTTGTGGCTGAAATAGATGTTGATTGTTCAAATCAATCAAAAGTATGTTGTTGGAAAGAAGAATATCAGTTACAACTCGAATATGACCATCATCCTATGCATATTGATTATGACAGCAAGGATGAAAATGCGACAAATATCAGAGTAAGTGAAAGATCCATGCCTTTATCTTTCTCTTCATTTCAAATTCTGAGAGAAAAGTATACTCAAGTTGTTGATAGTAAATATGAAGAATGTTTTGATCACTCAGTTGAAGATGTCATTGAGGAGATGGAGGTTGTTCTAAACCCATAATTGCATCCCTTGAGATACATTGATTTTCAATTTCCATATGAAATATTAGAGATCGAGACAGAGTAGGAGTTAACAAAAAATTACTCTGTACCATTAAGATTTAGTTCATTTCAATTTTTGAAGACAAGTTTTAATCATGTTATGGATACTAAGAACACACAAGATCATGAACTTTCATTGGAACCAATGCAGTGAACATCTCAGTTCTTACAAGATCCAGTAGATGATTTCTTGGACTACTTGTGTTGTCAAAGTCATGGTTTATTGACCGGATATGAACTTAAAAGAGGTTATTATATAGACATGATTAGGCAGTCTCTTTCATGGTCTGCTTTAGCAGGAGTCTCATTTCAAAGTTCAGAAAAACATTTGCAGCCATATCAGAAATTGCATGAGGATGAAAATAGCATAGATACAGTGCCAGATCATGTTGCTGACTTGGATAAATTTAAAAATCCCAGAACAGGTCAGTTCTAACTTGATCCTATATTTACCTATATGGAGAAATTTTTCATGGCAGAGCCCCAATCTATTTCTTGCATTACTTTTGTTCTTCAGGATTGTCAAGGTCTCTATTGTAAATATCATACTATAAATCAATCATTAACGCCTTTGCAAGCTCTAGTTTTGATACTTATTAAAAACAGTGAAAAAACAAAGTTATTGGATCGACTGTTGGATTGGACTCATTAAAATGTTTCCATTACCTAATTGAGCAGTGATTGCAGTAGATTAGGATAGGAGAGTGTGAAAAATCTCAGCATTCTGGGCATCTCTTTTTTCAGCAGTGTTCATCTTTTATTTGGTTTCAATGGAAAGATCAAAACAGTTACATGTTGCAGAATAAGATTTTCGAATCAGCCCAACGAATAAAGCACTGGTCTGCATGTTCAAATATCCGATATTCTTGACACCTCCAGAAAGAGCTGCCATCCCCAGGTGAAGCTTATGTTGGGGTCCTATAATCATAGGTAAATTGTTTCTTCAACTTTTATTTCGCACTGCTCCCGCGATGAAGACACCTAGCTTATTGAGGCTCGATTGATTCCTTTCCCCCCTACATCCCTTTTGCTGGATCCTTCATCACCCTGTTGCATCTTTCATCCTTCACTATGTTTTTCAATCCCTCATCCTTCACTTGATTATGCCCATCACTCATCCCTTGATGAATAAACAAACTTAGGATAAAAAATATTAGGTTAATAATAAATGGTTAGTGGCGTTTTCTAATGCTTTTTAGCCTAATAAAGTTATTTTGATAGGATAATTAAAAATAAAATAATAATTAGATTAATTATTAATTAAATATTAATTAGTAATTAAATTGGTTTTATTAAGTTAGTAGTTAGGTTTGACTTGTTAATAATTAATTAATTATTAATCAATTAGTAATTAACAATTAATTTAGTTTGTGTGAATTAATAATTAGGTTAGTTTATTAAATTGAAATATTTAAATAAAACATAAAAATTAAATAAAACATTCAACAATAATAAAAAATATATATTAAAACATATAACAAATATAATAAAACATATAAACAAAACAAAAAACATTAAAATAAAACTTAAATACTAAAATTAATAAAACAACATTAAACACTAATATAAAGAAAAAGTGAAAATTAAAAAACAAATAAAAATAAAACATAAACGAAAACAATACAAAATATAACAAATAAATCAAAACAATTATCCTAAGTCACATCACCTGAAGAAGGGTCTGAGTTGGTGGTATTGGGAGGAATAGATGTCACCTCCTGGTGAACTCGAACCCACCCCTCCTAATACCACTTACCAACTCAGGGGGGGTTTGACCAAAACCACTTTTCCCTACAAAACCTCTCACCCAAAAAAACTCAAAAACCGGTTTTTGCCAATTTTGACCAGTCAACTTCCGGGAAGGATTCCAGGCAAACAGAGACGGATTTTTAAAATCTGAGAGAGGATTTTGTTCAGAATGGGCTGAAGAAAAAAAACACTCTCATTGTTTTTCACAAGTTCCACCATATGGGAGAATTGAAACCATATTTCATCCTCAGTTTTTCAGTTTTGCATTTTTCCGGTTTCAGTTTTGATTTTGCGAGAGCTATTTCAGCGAGCTAGAGACGAATTTGAAAAACTAAAAGAGGTGTTTTTCAATAACATGCTCATATACAATAATATATTCCATATTTTACATAGGTTTCACCTCTAAGGAGAACAATACGTCTGAGTGGACCCCTTTTTTGCAGCAGTTCCACCCATCTTTCATGGCAGACAGGTCCAAATTTTTGGGGAGTTGTTGTTATTTTTGGCCGAGGTGGTTAAATATGAATTTCTAAGATCTAGGAGATATATTTCATATATATTCATGTAAATTTAATGCTAAATGATTTATTTTGGAGACCTTTTTATCCCAAATCTATTCTGTAACTTTTCAAAGATGGACCAGAAATAGAAAAACTATTCACAGGATTCTTCTGTTGAAGTGTTGGTGAAGTTATCTTTCTTTGTTAACTATTCTTCCTATTATCATTCCATATGTTGCTCCATCTCCTATTATTAAAGGAGAGTAAATATAACATAATTTATTGGTGTAATACTCTTTATCTGATCTTTTGATAATCTCTATGTTTTCTATCTGAAGCTAAGCCTAGGAAATCTTAATGGCTTCCTTTGATTAGTAACCCTCTTTCCTTTTCATTCTTATCCATTATCATTTTAATTGATTCGATCCAACATTTTTACTACCTCTCCCTGTGGAGAAAACTTCTTTTAAATATGAGGTCGATCTGTATATTTAAACACAGACCCCATATCCCAATGGAGACTTAAAGCATCCCTTCATCCAATCATTCAAAAGTAAAACAAATCATGTTCTTCATAACTAGCTTAATATCCTATTCCAAACAAATCTAAATCTGACAGAGAGATCCCTGTCTAAGTCTTGGAGGGATAGCTCCCTGACTCAAAGCGGTTTTGTGGTTACCGCGACTGATTTCCTATTCAGCCTGGGAAATTAAAGGGTGATAACACGTTGAAGGTGCAATTCTACATCATGTGAATAAAGGAGTTGAGGTTGAACAAAACGAGACTTTGTTTCATTACCGGTCATCAAGGTATATCGTTAACAAACATGATACATCCCACCGATAATGAAAGTAGGTGTCAAGGCACTGAGTACATTCTACAATTGTGAATAAAGGTGTTGAGTTTGAACAATTGAAGAATCCATCGATCAAGAGAAATTGATGTATTCCCAACTATCGATGGTGGGAGAACCTGCCACTAATGAATGGAAGCCTCTAGGTACTCATAGGACTCTACATCTAATTCCTAGAATAAATGAGTTGAAGTTGATGGAATGAAACCCACTGAAAGGCGAGAATTAGGGAATCTGACATCACTCAACATAAGGTACAAAGCAATATCTTGATAATTAGGAGGAGCTCAAACAAATAGGATTTTCATGAACAAATGACCACGTGCGTCCCTCACATGCACCAGATGCAAGTAGTGCATGACAAAGGAAAGGAAAACTGCTGACAAAGGAAAGGAAACCAACAATAAGGATAATGGAATCCAAGACATTGCACGAATCTGAATGTGTGAATAGATTTCTTGTCATCGAGCATAAGGGAAACCCCCCAATCCACGACCAACGAGGAAATGTCATATGTTGGGTTCAAGTCTACCTACCCATAATGAAAGTAGGTTGAGGGTGCATGGTAGGACAAAAAATTCATGTGACTTACATGTCTAAGAAACCCTCCATGGAGGAGGAAAATAAAAATGACAAAGGAGGCAATTCTATTAATCTATTGCTTGAGCAAGCTCTCACGTGATAGAGGGACGAAATGATGGAGAATTTTTCCTACATTCTCCAACGCCTGTCAATAAAAATAGGTGCATCTTCATCAAGATACCACTTTGGAAGTACCTCGCCTTTCAAGGTACAAGTTAATTTTGATATTCCCATATTTGAAGGATAGATATATGTGGATGCCTTAGAAAAATGATTAAATCTGCTAGAAGGTTATTACTCTGTTCATAATTTATTCAATAGGGAAACGATTACCTCTTCACTCCCTAATTCTCTCCACCGTGTCAAACATTGGTGGGAAACTTACTGAGAGCAAAGTTCCATAGAGGATTATAGAATATATGGGGCCAATCCCACTTCAGATTTTTTTGTGGATGCGGTCAAGGAACAATATTACCTTGGTGGAAACTATGAAGAACAGTACATGAGATGGACCACACTGCAGAAAGAGAGTGGCCAAGCAGTGTCAGAGTTCACCTATACCTTCCATACCTTGCACACCAAGATATTTATCAAAGACTCTGAGTGACATTTGGTTCTAAAATACCGTGGGGACCTATATAGATACATCCAAATTGAAATGGATTTTTTCTATATCTCATCACTCAGTGTTGCATATCGATATGTTGTTAATATTGAGAAGAAATTTAGGCACCAGAACAAATGGGAGTTCGGATCTGCAAATACGCAACAACCAAAGTATGAGAAAAATGACCCTAACAAACATCTTCCTGAAAACTATTCTAAGACATAGGAAACGAAGGGTCATGGGAAGACGAAGAAGGACACTATAAAATGGTGAGATTTCCATAGAATCCCATGGTAAAACATTGATGAGTGTTTCTCAAAAAATTCATTGGTGGCCAATATCAAAGACAAGGACTCAAACCTTGATTCAGAATCTGATTATGAAAATAATGCTAAAAGACAGATCATCAATGCAGACCTCACTGTTATTTTTGCAACCGCAGTAATTCAACCAGAAGATCCAACAGATCCTGAAGAGGGGGAGTGATTTTTTCATTCAAATATGTGGGTGAAGGAGACCACAATGAATTTTATTGTTTATAGAGGAATACAAAAGAACCTCATCTCAGCAGAGGTCGTCAAACAATTGGGATTGTCGACAACACCACACCCGCAACCATACAACATCGGGTGGCCTCGCCAGGGACGAGATCTTTGTGTCAGCCAACAATGTCGATTTTCATATGGAATACATCCCTTTAAGGATTATGCATTATGTGATGTTTCCCCACTATATGTCTGTGATGTTCTCTTGGGCCGACCATATATGTGGAAACACCATGTTGTTTATGAGTCTCGACCTCGTAGTGTCATTGTTTCTCTGGGGGTTCATCTCTACATAATACCAAAGGTAGTTCTGCCTATTGTTCCACCTAAACAATGTCACAAGGTATTATATCATACTACAAAATTCAGCTTCTTCACAATCTATTCAAAAGGTGAACAAAAGGATACTACAACCACTATTGTCTCGGACCAAGCACCTTCTATCCAACAAAAGAAGGCCGACAAGATTGTATCAAAGAAACAAAATTCATTTTGAACACAATCATATTAGGTAGCATGACTGGCTGAAAAGATTCAACCCTACCAACAATAGGTTCGTGACATCCTTCCACAAACCGAGCAGCGCGACATCTCCAACAAGGCAAGCAACTCACTAAGATTCAGATTCAGTAAACACTTCCTTCTCTCCCCCGGGAACTCAATGCAACGGAGATAATTTGTTCATAGGTATGGAGGATTGATCTAGGTGGATATTGGTGGCCACGCACCTATTCCACAGGCTCGAAAAAAAAAATTCCATCTTGGAAGTTTTTCGGTAGTTTTTCGGGTTCCAAACATCTCGAGCTGTTTTGAGGCCCTAAATGACATTTTTTGGGGATTTGGAGCTTGGGTGATTGGAAAATCCATTTCCTTGGGCTAGTCAAAATTTGTTGTTCTTGTTTAGACCTTTCCAACGGTGTATTGAGTGCCCCAAACAGATATTGTATGCAAAAGTTACACCCTCGGGAAGTTGATGTATTAACTACCCCCATCGAGGCTCGCAAACCTTTTGGATTTTCATATTCTAGGGTTATGGTTTTGGATTTTACTTATGTTAAAAATTCCTTTGGATCCTCATTGTAACGATCATCTTCTTGAGAATGTCAGTAGCCATCACATCTCTTCTTAGAGATGAGCTTCCACCATTCTAGCGAGACTTTCACTCTATATTTTTATAGTATTTGTACATTTTCGTTCATTAATAGAAAATTATGTATCACTATATCTCTGTGTTTATGGTTTCATATGTGATACATTTCTTTTATATTGTTGGATATCTGATACACCTCTTTATATTTCTTTATTATATCTCCGCTCTCATTTTGTGCCGAAAATAATCTGGATCAGCAGGGGCCCAACAAGCTTTAAAAAGATGTGGCATTTATAAATTTTGGGCTCCCAAAGGAATGAGGGATCAGGTAAGGTTACTCCAGTTTTTGGTAAACTACTAGGATCCAGAGACAGATTCTTTCAATCTTAATGGGAAACCATTGATGATCGAAGTGGACGATATATACTTTATCACAGGATTGTCTCGTCGAGGCGAGGTGGTGAATCTCAAGGCCCGAGGGGCTGGGGGTGGTATGACTATAGAGGAGTACATTTCCACCCAATATGTTGCAGGTACAGATAAATTAGGTAGCCAACTCCCTATCAGGGTGATTGATAACTTGAGTTTAAAGATCATCATGCTATTACTCACACAGATTTCGAGGTCAGCCTAGTTGCACCAGGCCTCAAGGCCACTCATGTTCTATGCGGTGGAGTGTTTAAGACCCACTATTTATGACTGATGTACCTCATTCTTGGCTAACATGAATATACAGTTGACATATTCCAAACAAGGGAAAAATAATTTTTTCATACTTTCATCCATACTTTGTAGTTTTTTCTTTGAGAGGGTTCCAGGTTTGAGCCCTAGAGTAGAGATTAATGCACATGGATAGTGTCCTCCAGCCATGTCACGGTGGACCGACATGATGAGGCATCTAGGAGGTGTTAGGGTTCCAACCCCCTAAAATGATGAGTTCTTTTTATGTTGGCACTGACAGGTCAAAGTCATTGATGACTACCCTTACAGAGGGATTGACTACAAAGGGGATCTAAACATGCCTTTTCCACCAAGTCCCACCGACGGTAATATTGGTAAGAAATATTTTTGTATATTTCATTTTTTTTTTGTTTTTCAATTTTGATGAAGAAAAAAAAAATGAAAATATTTTTGCATGGTATCAAGTATTAACAAGTGCTATGTTATGCATATGTAGGTCCGCGATGGCCAGAGGGATTCCCACAACATTGATGAAGAGGTCGAGAAGGTGAGCTAGCAGACGAGGACATGGAGAGAGTGATACAAAATGTGCAAGGGAGCCTCGCTCAATTGACACAGAAGATTCCTATGGTTCAAGTGGAGGATCTTCCAGAGGTGATGCAACAATAGGTGATGGGTGTACCCTGTGCGTGGGTGTGACTCTTCTGGCGTCTTGCAAACATTGTAGTATGCTATCATGATACTCATATGGTGACACATTCGTAGATACCATGGTCATGTTATATACCATACTTATATGTATTTTGTGGGTGTGAGCCCCATGTTGTACTATGACACCATATTTTTTCAACTCGAAAGGATTAAATATAAAAGAAATTGGTCTTCGACTTTACTTATATATGTTAAAATGTGTAAATATATGAATTTTTTTTCTTTGCTTAGTTATGTGAAAAATGTAAATCTAAAATATAATTATCATATGCCTCAGATACATGATTAGAACTTCTACGAATGTTATTATAAGTAAGAAAATCAAACTATCATTCCGAAAGTTGTACCTGTAGGAATCATTGGAGTAGTGTAGGATCTCACACACAGTAACTTCTGTTTAACTGACATATGACTAACTAGGAGTCCAGGATAACTTCTAAATATCAAACACTATGTGAAATTGCATCACATAATAGATCTATAACAACACTATACTCAGCCACATTATTCGTTGATGGCTTTAGATGAATGCCACCTTAAGACACCAGTTGGCTCTTGAGTAAATGACCCAAGAGATGGAAGCCATGTTCTATGTATGATGACTAGCACCATATGCAAATCCTAAGTAAAATGAAGTCTCCATTGACATCTTTCAACCAAGGGAATGCTTGGTAAGAAAGCCGGTGAAACAAAGGAAAAGATAAATATGTATATACACTAAGATACACTAGTATACAAAGGTCACACCCAAGCTTGATAGATCAAGAGTAATATCTTTTAAGGTAGAACCCATTTCTAGGATCATCCAACATATTCCCTTCATAATATTGTAATTTGTAGGCTCCTTTCTCTAAGACACATCACACGATATAAGGACCATACCACATGGGGTTGAACTTGCCTTCCCCCGGTGGTTCTTTGGCTTGGTCATAAAGGAGAACCAAATCACACTCATCATAGAGTCGAGGACATACAAAATTATCGTAATAAACCTTAACACATCATTTATTCGATTTGATAACCATAGAGGCATATCGATGCTTCTCATCAAGGAACTCTAGGTGCACGAGGAATTTCTCAAGATCAAATGTGTTGGGTAGGATCTCAATTGCCAACTTAAGAGAAGCGATTTCACATTCAATTGGAAGAATCAAATCCACACCATGTACTAACTAAAAAGGAGATAAACTAGTGGAAGTATTTACCATGTTTCGGTATGCCCAAAGTGTAGGGTAAAACATCAAATGCCAGTCAGATATACTCTGGTTAACAATTTTTTGCAAGATGGGATTGAGAGATTTATTCACTACCTCAACTTGTCCATTTTCCCAGGGATAGTAGGGGGAAGAATGATCATTCTTAAACCCCAATTTTGATGCTAACTCTTTCATCATTTCATTCTGAAAGTGACTTCCACGCTCATTGGAAATATTTCTTGGGATTCTGGAATTTAGTTGAATACAAAGAATGTTGCAGTCTTACCATTAGATTTAATGGTAGGAATGACCTCTTCCCATTTAGTAAAATAATCCACATCCATGATAATATGTTGGTGCACCCAACCAAAGTTAGGTTATATTCCATAAAATCTAACCCCCCACTTGGTTAAGGGACCGTCGATGATGACTTGGTGAAGAGGGGCTAGGTTCAAGTGCATTTTTCAAATGAACACTTGGAAAGGGTGACACTTCTTGACCGCTTTAACACAATCTTTAAAAATTAACGTCCAAAAATAACCGGCTCGCAAAACAGTTTTGGGTGTCTCAAGATTAGATAAATGATCACCACATACCCCACTATGACATTCGTTGAGTACATCCTCAACTTACTTGTGATTCAAGCAACGTCGTAAAATATTATCTACCCCTCGACGATACAAAGTGTCATCGATAACAAGGTAGTTTTTATCCTAATGATGTATACATTGTCGATCATCTCTCGACAGATGTTGGGGTAGCTTCAAGGTTTGAAGATAGATAAAAATGTCTCCATATCAGAGGTTTGAAGACGAGATAAGGAAAATATCTTCATTCGTGAATGAATCATCATGAAAAATTTCCTCATCTAGTCAAGGGAAGTCCGATATCAACTCGACAAAAGATAGTGATTTATTAGACTTCACCAAAGAGAAATTGAGATCAAATTCTTGCAAAATAAAATCCACTTATTGTAGTCCCCCCCTATGATATTTCTAGTGAGGACATATTGAAATGGATCAATATCTGCAACAATGGTATTTTTTCAAAGTAAGATATAATGTCATAATCGTTGAACCACATGTACGATGTCCAAGGCCACCTTGTCTATGTGAGAGTACTTAAGTTAAAGACCAACTAGGTTTTGATTGAGATAGTAGACAAGGTGCTCATGGAGCTCATTGTCCTTTTGAACTAGAACCATACCAACCATCCCTTTAGATGCAAAGATATAAAGAAAATAATCTCTATTGTAGTCTGGAGGCTTCAACAGAGGCACCAATAGAAAATATTTATTAAGTGAATCGAAGGATTCCTAAGATTTCACATCCCATCTAAACAGAGTATCCTTATTCAAAATATGCATGAAACCTTTAGTTAAATTGGCATAGTTCACTATGAACCGACGTAGGAAGTTAGTCTTCCCTTGTAAAGCTTGAAGTTGTGTAGTGTTGTGTGGGGGAGGCAATCGAAGTATTGCCTCAACCTTCATAGTATATACCATGATCCCATGCTCAGACACTATGAATCCTAAAAGACAACTAGACCTAATGTAAAATATGCACTTGTGAGGGTTCATCTGAATATGATAGTAACGACATATCTAAAATACCAATCAAAGGTGAGTGGAGTGATTTACCCTCTTGCGAGAGTAAGAAACAATATCATCCAAGTAAGATTCAAAAATATGCTTAAGATCATGAAAATAAAAGGTCATGGAATGTTGGAAGGTTGCTCCAACGTTTTTAAGGATGAAATCCATTTTTTGATATGAAAAAGTACCCCAAGGACAAATAAATGTCATCTTATGTTGATCCTTGAATTTTATATGAATTTTATTATACCCTGGAAAATTTGTCCATAAAAGAAAATACTTTGCTTCCCGTGCATTCATCAAGAATTCGGTCAATGAAAGGAGTAGGGAAGTTATGATCTTTAGGACGATCCTTATTCAGGTCTCTAAAATACATACATACATGGATTGTTCCTTTCTTTTTAGTTATGGGAATGGGGTTGGACAACCATTCATTCAAGGGAACCGGGTAGATGAAACCAATGTTAAGTAGCTTCTCCACCTCTACCTTAATAGTAGGGGACTTCCTAGGATTAACAAATCTAAGAAGTTTCCTAAGAGGTTTAGCATCGGGATAGATTTTAATTTCATGTTTGAAAATGACGGGGTCGATCCCTGTCATCTCTTCATAAGACCAGGTGAATACATCTCAAAATTATTTGAAGAGATCGGTGTAGATCTAAATTTAATTAGGCGAACAATATGCACTGACATATACATTCTCAATCTTACTAGGGGTACAAGAGATGTTGATCATGAGGGTAGGTAAAATGTTCTCCATGTTTCCTTCAGCATAAATATCATGCATATCTAATGGAACTACGACATGACCAACCATCTCACTCAAGGTAGATCTAAATTCATAATGTTCAATCTTAACAAGCTATGGGAGAAAATAGGATCGATGATGCATATCGTCCCAAGGCCTATCAGGACTAGACATGGCCTCTAATATGGAGTCATAGAAAGGTAATGTATCATCGAGGAAATCATGTAATCAAGATGATTGGGTGGCCCATACTGGCTCTAAAAGAGGATCCACCTCATCTGTGCATGATGAGGAAGGATCTGAATCAGCAGTAGCATCAATAATATCCTAATATGCAACCTTTGTTGATGATAGTGGAATTTCCATCTCAATGTGTGACTGGCCTTCGTACGACATATTCGGGGAAGGTAGGTTCCAACAGTCATTGAAAATGAAAAGTACAGAAAGGAACAAACCTCATAAACGAAGAAGACTCATTGGAAATGGAATGAATATGGTGAATTTGTGCCACAAAATCAAAGCTACCCATCATAGAGGAATACATTATGACACCAACATCCTCAGTTAGCCACTGAGAATTTTCAATCACAGGGACCAAAGTTCCAACCAATGCACTAGGACAAGCATGCACAAAGGAAAACTCATAAATCGTCATTGTTTTCCCTTTGAGAGGAAAAAATAAAGTGCTGAAAATAAATGACACAACAAATGTTATGGAATAAGTCCAATTACACCCCAGTAGTAAATTGCAGTCAAGGTCCACACCAACGACCAAAAGATCAACCTCCATAGTCTTCTCGCTTAACTAGACTGGAAAAGAGGGAAGGATTTTGTGGGGTCAAAACGAATGGCCATCAAATGTGGTATACATAGTCATAGATTGAGACAAGGTTGGAGAGTTAATCAATTTCAAACAGGTTAGGGACATCACACACATCGCATAACCTTCATCAATTACAATACGTTTGATGGTAAGTTTTTTGTACTCCACATGGATTTGAAAGGACACATGGTAAGGAAAGTGAGGCTTAACATCCATGAAGTCAAGCTTGATAACCTTCGAGCCACACGGATCTAGAGCTCCTAACAGAGATAAAAAGGTGTTCCTCTATGAAGGACATGTATAGAGCACCTCCAAAGCCAACATTGTACAAGGGGTTTGTCCTAGATGTTCGATAATCAAATATTTATTAGCGACTCTAGCATTAGTATTGTGGGCAGAGACCTTTAGTACTCCTTTCAAAATATGAGGTGGAGGTTCCATCTTTTCAATCTGCAAGGGTGTTTCTGAAGGAGGAGGAGATTTTGGACCTATGATAGTTTGTGAAGAATAGTAATAATGAGATAGATTGGCTACATCAATATGATACTTGACCATATTGATGCATAGATGGCCAAAATCATGTGCGGATGGGTTTTGACTCCCATTCGATGCATTTATGGTGTTTGAGGTCCCTGAGGTGATGTTTTTATTATGTGGAAATGGATTTGTCTGGATGGTGGGAGGATGCAATAAGAGCCTAGAGGATTCCTCTATTTTGGGGAATAGGTGGGTAACGTTATCATATTTACAAAGGTTACAAGGAAAATTCACCTTTCGCTTCTCTTTCTTTCCCTCACCAACATTATTATTCGTTTTATCATTGTTAGTTTCATCCTTGGATCTATTATTATTTTTCCCACCCTTATGATTATTACCTCCTCCTTTCTTTTTATTCCCTCTTGGTTCCTAGTTACCATTCGGGTTAGACGACGATTGTACAGATTGAAAATTCGTCAAATGGGTGGGGGTAGAGGACGAAGTCAAAGCTTTTCCTAATACAAGTTAGCTTAGAGACAAATGTTTCAACTGGTTCATCACCAATTCTGTAGACTTATCATTTTCATAGCCTATGATGCCATCAACATGAAGCACAAGATTTTTTCTAGGATCGTAGTTCGACCTCAGTGTATCTGGAAGAATTTCATAAAGAATCCTAGATTGAGCATATATGAGGTCCAATTGTTGAGCTTTGAAAATCGATTCTTCCTCGGGTGTTACTTTGGATGTAGAGACATCCTTCAAAATATAAGGAAATAAGGACTTAAGGAACCATTCCAACATAAAATTTGGATGAATGTAGGCTTTGATCAACCTCTTCCATCTACGCCACTCTTTGATATGGTCTGAGATATGCATGGCTTTATCTTGGAGGAAGGCCGAAAAAAATTCTATGCCAACAACTGGAAGTGGCTGAGAAAGACCAATACCATCTGATTAACGGTTCCATATGTCCCCCCCAGTAGCTCAATGTACCATTTCACGATGACCCCTATGAGGGTGCGTTGTGTTAGCACTTTGTAAATTTCCTAGGTAGATGGGGCAACTTACAAAGGTAACCACAAAACCACTTCAGAACTAAAAACTAACCCTTTCAGTGCAGAGAGGGATCTCTCTTTTCACTTAGTCTCTTCAAATATGGATCTTCTCTAAAGGTTTAATGGCTAGGTTTTGATTTGATGAAATATTTATGGGGTTTTCTAGCAAGAAGAAAAAGAACCTGTTGGGCAATGGAGTCAACTCTGAAAACAATTGAAACAATGTTTGGTAGGTAGATTTCTCAAGGAATCAAAGGAAAGGTAGGTGATGAAATTTCAGTCTTTAGTTTGTTGTGATAATATGGAAGAAAGAAGAAACATACAACATCAATCAAATCACGAGAGAGATGAATTTTGATGAGTTAAGAAAGAAAAACAGAATTCAAAATTGCTTGAATCTAAAGCACCATTTAGATTAATTTCAGACCCTTTAACATCCAAATTTAAGCATATGAAAGGTTGCAGATGAAGGGAAAACAAACTATAAAAACATACATGAAAGGAAACACATACTTCAGGTCATCACCACATGAATATTTGGTATGAAAAAACTCTGGACATATCCACTTGTATTCTTTTAGATTTAGAAATTGTTATAATGATCAGTACAATTTGTCCTTTATGCTTCTGCGAACCCCTTTTTCACATTAAAAATGATCAAATATATAAATTCAAGACTCTTCATCAATATTAAGAGGTCAATCTCAATCACTATCCTACAATTTTGGATCTAGTTACATCAAAATATGAACAAACACAAAATTGCATGCTAAAAAATAGTTTTCAATTTTTTGGAAAATAGGGGTCAAATATAACATCATATCTATCAAATAATGATATTTGTTACAATAAAAAGAGAGGTTTTGGGGAATGATCTCGTTATTGAAAAAATCTTCTTTCCATTTTCCAAAATTCCTCTCCAAAATCTCGAGATATGCGCCCAAAGATAATGACTAAAACATGAAATCATTAAATATTTAAATATCAAAAATAGGTTGAAAATATCCCTTCGAATGTCCCAAAATATGACATCTGTGTAAAAATAAAGAGAGGTTCATGTTAGACCGTTTATTATTGAAAATAACCTCTTTTGGTTTTCAAAATTTCTTCTCCAGATTCTGAGAATCGATGCCCAAAAATGATGACTAAAACAGAAAAAAATTAAATGCTTAAATCTAGAAAATGGGTTGTAAATATTCATTTGAACCTCCCAGACTATGACAATTGTGTAAACAATGTGAGAGGTTTTTGTTATTTAGCTCATTATTGACAAAAACCTCTTTGGGTTTTTCCGAAATCCTCTCAAGTTGATCGAAAAATGATATTGAAGTTGACTACTATACTGTCATTTTCATAGCATGCTCTGTAGACTTTGCATAGCATGTTTTCAAAACATGTACTCTTTTCAATTTTTATGAATCCTCATGGATTCAAATAAGAGTTGGATTTATATTCCAATCCGAGGATCAAAATATTTTACAAAAATCATAAAAAAATTGGCATGTGATAACATTGGCTCCAATGGGTATGTTGTCATCTCTGTGAGGCACCCAAGAACAATAGACCATGTTCCTTATCCATTGGGATGATCCCATTCCTTGTAACTAGTTCATTTTTCAAATGAATCCATACTGCAAAATGGAACTTGAAGTTATTTCACCCTGCTGAGTATAAAGTGAATGTTGAAACTGAATTAATAACTACTGAATAATGCTTGATCGTGAGCTTATTGGCACAAAATCCAACTCTAATATACTTAAGATAATTGTTGAATACAATAACACTGAAATGCCAATGCAACCAGTCAAGTAGTTGCTCATCTAACACGGTTGTCTGACTATTCTTCAACAAGATCAATATTGGAACATGTAACACCAAAGGCAATTCATGTTGTAATTTGTCTCCACAGGGAAAAAATGGGTGAAAATTTAAGTTGAAACACTCCTCCATATATTCTTCTACAGGATATTTGAAATCAAAGGACAAAGACAATAATGTATCCTTTCGGTTCTGTTGAAATGAAGCTTAAAAATAAAGACCCTGAAATTGAACAGTTAGGAGTATTTCCTTATATTTTAAAACCTCAAGCTCTTTCTCAATGTCCTTGACAAACTCATCCAAAACTGGATTTTATCTTCTGAACTACATTTACATGACTTTAAATAAGAAGAAAAAAATGAAGAAAAGTTTTCTTCCACTTCCTTATTGGTGTATGTATTGTTCCATTCTTTAAAAGCTTGAATGTAAAGTGAGTCTGCTACAAACTCTGCTTTTTCCATCCATGTTTCCACGAAAATAACCCCCAAAAATGAAGAAGATCTTTTGGATTTGGTGTGTAAACCTTCAACCGAGATTCTACATTTTCCTTGGAATGAATCACAAAACAACCTAAGGAATACATATTCATTTTTTATTCTAAGAAGCTCAGTTTATTCATGAAAATTTGATATATGCTTCAAAGTCAAACTCAAATCCTCACCATTAAATTTTGGACCATTTCTTAAACAATATTCATCATTGGGTAAAGATTTGGAAAACCATAACTCTATGAAAAATCCAAACATGCATACCTTGAAACAATTGTATCAACATATGAGTTCTTCAACAAATCCAGTGGAGTCACTAGTACCTTTTTCAAGATTTAAAACCTTCAAATAGTGGAGTTGCCATTGATACTCTGACAACTCGATACAACTGATAATGGAGTCGTCAGGTGAATGATTTACAACCTCTTTGTGTCTGAATGATTTCCACCATCAACAATCAGATCTAAACTTTGTCATTTATCCTAGGGAATATTTCACCTTCGCTCCCCGACAATGATGCCAAAATATTTAGCACTAAGTAAATTGCCTAGGCTGAGGGAACACCATACAAAGGTAACTACAAAATAACTTTATAACTGAAAACTAGTCCTTTCAGTTCAGACAGGGATCTCTCTTGTCACTTAGTCTCTTGGAAGATGGATCTTATCTAAAGGTTTAATGGCTAGGTTTTGATTTGATTAAATATTTATGGGTTTTGTTGGCAAGAAGGAAAAGAACATGTTGGGAAATGGAGTCAACTATGAAAACAATTGAAACAATGTTTAGCAGGTAGAGTTCTCAAGGAAGAAAAGGCAATGTAGGTGATGAAATTTCAGTCTTTAATATGTTGTGATAATATGGAATAAATAATAAACATATAACATCAATCAGAGCACCAAAGATATGAATTCTAATGAGTTAAGAAAGAAAAATAGAGTTCAAAATTGCTTGAATCTAAAGCACCATTTGGATGAATTCCAGACCCTTTGACATCCAATTATAAACATATGAAAGGTTGCATATGAAGGGAAAACAAACCAGAAAAACATACATGAAAGGAAACACATACTTCAGGTCATCACCACATGAATCTTTGGTATGAAAAAACTTTGGACATCTCCACTTGTATTCTTTCAGATTTATAAATTGTTACAATGATCAGTATAATTTGTCTTTTGTGCTTCTGCCAACCCCTTTGGCACATTCAAAATTTTCAAATATATATAGGTAAGACTCTTCCTCAAGATGAGGAGTTCGAGCTCAACCACTATCCTACAGTTTTGGATCTAGTTACATCAAAATACGAACAAACTCAAAACTACCTACTAAGAAATAGTTGTCAATTTTCTAGAAAATAAGGGTCAAAGATAACATCATATCGCTCGAAGAATGATAGTTTTTACAAACCTGAGAGAGGTTTTTTTTAATACTCTTGTTCGTGACAAAATTCTCTTTCTGTTTTCCAAAATTCCTCTCCTGAATCTCGGGATCTGCTCCCAAATATAATGGCTAAAACATGAAATCATTAAATATTTAAATACGAAAAATAGGCTGAAAATATCCCTTCCAATCTCACAAAATATGACACCTATGTAAAAAATGAGAGAGGTTTTTGTTATTCATTTCATTCTTGAACACAAATTCTTTTGGATTTCAAAACTTGGTCTCCATATTCTCGAAATCAGCACCCAAAAATGATGACCAAAACAGGAAAACATTAAATGCTTAAATCTGGAAAATGGGTTGTAAATATTCATTTGAATATTCCAAAATGTGTCACCTTTGTAAAAACTGAGAGAGGTTTTTGTTACGTATCTCATTCTTCACAAAACCCTCTTTGGGTGTTTCCAAAATCTTCTCGAGTTAGTCAGAAAATGATATTGAAGTTGAATACTAAAATTCTATTTGTGTTGCGTGCCTTGCAAACTTTGTGTAGCGTGTTTTCACAACATGTACTATTTTCAATTTTTATGATGCCTTGTGAAATCAAATAGGAGTCAGATTTAGAGACCAATCCAAGGATCAATTTTATTTACAAAAATCATAAAATTTTTGGCATGTGATAACATTGTCTCCAATGTGGATGTTGTCCTCCCTGTGAGGAAGCAAGGAACAATAGACCAGGTGCCTTATCCATTGGGATGATCCCATTCCCTGTAACCAACTCATTTTGCAACTGAATCCAAACTGCAAACTGGAACTTGAATTTATTTCACACTGATAACTATAAACTAAATGTTGAAACTAAATTAAAAAATACTGAAGAATGCTCAATTGTGAGCTTATTGGCACACAATCCTACTCTAATATATTGAAGACAACTGCTGAATAAAATAACATTGAAATGTCAATGAAAACAGTCATGTAGTTTCTCAGCTAACATGGTTGCATGACTATGCTTCAACAAGATCAAGATTGGACACATGTAATGGTTGGGTATGTGTTATATTCTTTGCATGTTTGTGTTTGTGGATGCGTCAAATTCGTCAACTACGTCTGACGATCCCAACTTCCTTCTCTCTTTGTGTCGTGTGCACTGGGATTTTCCTAGAGGGGTCCTAGGGAAGGGCCAGGGATGGCTGCCCCTAGTTACGCGCAACACCCACAAAAAAAAAAATCGGCGTTTTTTGCTATTGTTCTCGAATTTTTCTAGTTTTAGCAGTTTTCTAAATTAATCTTGAATTAAGGGATTAGGATTTTGGTAACTACAAAATACCTAAAACATTGTATATATTTTATGGTGAATGGTGAAATTAATACAATTAAGATTTGAAAGGTGTGGCACCAAGGAACACTGGTTTTCTCCAATTTAAGGGTTTCCAACATAAATCTTTGTGTACTATGTGTATGAAGCATTGATAAATTTATGTTTTTCTTAAGAATATATATGCATTGCTTTACTTCATAGGTTTAAAAATTACATGTGGTATCAGAGCTCATTTTTGTCTTCAGAGGGGCACCTTTGTTGTTGAGGGCTTGACTTGGTCTTTAGAGATCAAGTTTATATCGGGTCTGTGATAAACTTGGGTTTAGTGGGAGATTTTATAGTGGTTATTCAAGTGTAGAAAGAGGAATGGTGAGCTCTTCTAGAATTGAGATAGAGAAGCTCAACGGTAAAAAAATTGATCTATGGAAGCGCAAGATGGAGGACCTTCTTGTGGAAAAAGAACAATGGATCATTGTGGATCCCGGTACATAGCCTAATGGTACACAACCTACTGGAACATAGTCGGCTAGTATACAAACTAGTAGTACACCACCTACTGGTATGTCGAAGGAATATTGGGAGAAATTGGACATAAGAGCAAAAAGTATTATTCAAATCTGCTTGGCAGATTTAGTTTTGTTAAATGTCTTGGGAAAATCTACAACCAAGGAACTATGGGATAAGTTAGGGAATTTGTATCAATCAAAGTCCCTGGTAAACAAGTTGTTTCTTTGAAATAAGTTGTATCATATTAGGATGGAATATGGAGATTCTGTGACAGAACATCTAAATGCCTTTAATACTCTAGTAAGTCAACTTGTCTCTGTTAATATTACGATTGTAGGAGAAGATAAGTGTATTATGTTGTTATGTTATTTTCCAGACTCTTGGGATAATCTGGTTGTAGAAATTGGTAGTACCACTCAATATACATTGAAGTATGAGGATGTAGTTGCATCATGGTTATCTGGAGAGATGAGGTGGAAAAGCATGGATGGTCATAGCACATATGCTTTATTTGTAAGAGGTGATACCCAAGAAAGGAATCCTGGTAAGTCTTCGGGGGGGAGATCTAAATCTATAGGTAGATCTAAGTCTCCAGTAAAATATTTGAGGAAATGCTAGAAGTGTGGTAAAACAGGGAATTATAAGAAAGATTGCAAGTCTGAGAAGCTTGATAAACCAAAGGGATCTGATAGTACCTCTTCCATAGAGGCAAAAACCTATCATCTACCTATCATCTACAGGTACACATGCAGAACATGATGTATGGTTGATTGACTCAGGTGAATCATACCATATGACTCCTCACAGGGAGTGGTTCTGTGAATATGAAAAATATTATGGTGGTGATGTATTCCTAGGAGATGACTCGACACCCAAAATCATGGGACGTGCAAGGGTTAAGTTGTTGCTAAAATATGGAAGGATTATAACTCTCCCTGGGGTTATATACATTTCAAAACTAGCTAGGAGCCTAATATCTATAGGCAAGTTGGATGATGCAGGAGTGGATACTGTATTGGGAAAGGGCGCATATGGTACGAGGCACAATGGTGTTGATGAGGGGAGTTCGGTGTGGAACTATGTACAAGTTGTTGGGAAGAACTTATACTAATGGGTGTAACAATTATGTTATTCCTGAGTAGACAAATAAAAAGGACAAGACCAATACTATCCCTGGAAACAAGACCATGTTGTGGCATCGAAGATTGGGGCATATTTGAGAAAAGGGCCTTCGAACACTACATGGTAAAGGTATGGTTGAAGGTATGTCTAATTTCACTCTGGATTTTGTTTTCTATGAACATTGCATATATGGAAAACATAATCGAGAAAGATTTCCATCTGGTGATACAAGAGCAAAGGGGATCTTAGAGTTGATACACAATGATGTGTTTGGACCTGTGCATGTTCCATCACTAGGTAAATATGTGTATTATGTTTCATTCATAGATGATTTATCAAGGAGAACATGGATTTATTTTCTTAGAAAGAAATCTGAGGTATTTGATAAATTTAAAGAGTTTAAGGCTGTGGTAGAAAATCAGACAGAGAAGAAAATAAAAGTATTGGGGATAGATAATGGTGGAGAATTATACGAAAATGAATTCGAAGAATTATGTAAGAAGTGTGGTATAGTAAGGCAAAATAATAATCCATACACACCTCAACAGAATGGAGTTGCAGAAAGGATGAACAAGACACCGATGGAAAAATCAAGGAGCATACTTAGTGGTGTTGAGTTAGGACAAGAATTTTGGGCAGAGGCAGTGGGTACAACATGTTACCTGGTCAATCAATCACCCTCATCAGCATTGGATGATAAAACTCCAGATGAGGTACAGACTGGAAAGACACCGTCTCTTGAACATTTTAGAGTGTTTGGTTGTAATTCTTATGTACATGTTCCAAAGGAAAATAGGAGTAAGATGGATAACAAAGCTTAAAAGTGTATCTTTATGGGTTATAAAGATGGTGTGAAAGGTTATAAGCTTTGGAACCCAGAAAATAAGATTGTTTACAATCGAGATGTTTTTTTTAGAGAGGTAAAAGATGTGTCCAAACAGGAATTCCTACCAAGGAAAGGCGAACCTAAGAAAATAGAGCTTGAGTTGGATGATGCAAAATCTGAATCATCTGAAGAAGATGAAGCAGAAGAAGAAGAACCTCATACCCAAGTATTGAGGATATCAGTGAGGGAAAGAAGGCAACCGGAAAGGTATAGTCCACTTGATTTTTGTTCTAATTTTGCTTTATCTATTATTGATGATGATCCCAAAACTGTCAGGGAAGCAATGAATTCAGAGGATAGTAAACTATGGAAGAAGGCCATGGTTGAAGAAATAGATGCCTTGGCTAAGAATGAGGCATGGGATATAGTTGATTTTCTAGCTGGAAGAAAATCTGTTGGTAGCAAATGGTTGTTTAAGAATAATTTTAATGCAGAAGGAAAAGTGGAGAAATATAAATCTCGGTTAGTAGCAAAAGGTTATTCCCAGGTAGAGGGAATTGACTTTGGTGAGATTTTTTCTCCTATTGCCAAGTTAACTTCTATTATATTTCTTTTATCTATTGTTGTTGCTTTTGATATTGAAGTGGAATAGTAAGATGTGAAGAAAACATTCCTACATGGTGATCTGGAAGAAGAAATCTACATGAAGTAGCTAGAAGGATTTGTAGTGAAGGGAAAGAAAGAGATGGTCTGTAAGCTAAAGAAGTCACTATATGGTCTAAAGAAATCACCTAGGATGTGGTAACAAAATTTTGACACATACATCCTTGGATTTGGATTTGTGAGAAGCATGGATGATCACTGTGTGTATTCCAAGTAGGTTGGTAATCACTTCATTTACGTAGTGTTGTATGTTGATGACATGTTGTTGGTAGGAAATAACATGGATGTTATCAAGGAGGTGATATCGCAACTATCCTCCAAATTTGACATGAAGGATCTCAGTGCTGCTAACTTCATTTTGGGAATGGAGATTAAAATAGATCGTGAAAACAAGAAACTATGGTTGAATCAGAAAAAATATGTTGAGATGATATTGCAGAGGTTTAATATGCATGGAAGTAAACCAATCAAGGTTCCTATTCCTATAGGTGTAAATTTATCTACAGATCAGTGTCCCAAGACACGGGAAGAAGGACATGTCCCATGTTCTTTATGCCAGTGTAGTTGGCAGTTTGATGTATGAAATGGTCTATACTAGATCGGACATTGCACATGCAGTGGGAGTTTTGAGCAGGTATATGTCAAAACCAACAAAGGAGCATTGGAAAACAGTAAAGAGGGTCTTTAGGTATTTGCGTGGCACTACCAATTGTGGATTGTGCTACCAAGAAAGACCAGGATTAGACAGAGTGGTGGACATGCATGGCTTTGTTGATGCAGAATGGGTTGGAGATTTAGATTGCATAATAAATACAAGTGGGTATGTGTTTAACCTATTTGGAGGAGCAATCGGTTGGATGAGAAAAAGACAGGTTGTAGTGGCAATCTCAACTATAGAAGATGAATACATGGAAGCCACTCATGCAAGAATGGAAGAAGTATGGTTACAAAGATTGTGTTCAGGTATTAGGTTGGTACAAAAAGCATTGAGATTAGATTGTGACAATCAGAGTGCAATATTCCTGGCAAAGAACCCATCTTATTTTTTGAAGACAAAGCATATTGATGTTCAGTATCACTTTCTGAGAGACATGGTTGAAGACAAAAAGGTGTTGCTGGAAAAGGTTGACACTTTGAAGAATGTTGCATATTCATTGACAAAGTCTATGAGAACAGAGAAGTTATCCTAGTGTATATTAACAATGGGCATTGCTTACCTAGATTTTTGACTATATAATCTTGTGTACCCCTGGATGCAAAGAAAACAACAAGTGGGAGAATGTTGGGTATGTGTTATATTCTTTGCATGTGTGTGTGTGGGCGCATCAGATTTGACAACTACATATGACAATCCCAACTTCCTTCGTTCTTTGTGTCGTGTGCATCGAGCACTTCCTAGGGGAGTCCCAGGGGGGGTCCATGTATGCCCCCCCGTGGTTACGTGCAACGTTCGAGGCAATGCCCCAAAATTTTTTTTGGGGCGGTTTTTTCTGTTGTTAGCATATTTTTCTATTTTTAGCGGTTTTCTAAATTAATCCCGAATTAAGGGTTTTGGGTTTTGGTAGCTACATAACACCTAAAACATTGTATATATTGTATGGTGAATGGTGAAATTAATACAATGAAGAGTTGAAAGGTGTGATGCTAAGGAATACTGGTTTTCTCTTGGTTAAGGGTTTCCAACGCAAATATTTGTGTACTATGTGTATGAGCCATTGACTAATTTCTATTTTTCTTAAGAATCTATATGCATTGTGTTACTTCGCAGGTTTAAAACTTACATGTGAATGCTCAAACTAAATGTTGAAACTGAATTAAAAACTTAAACTAAATGTTGAAACTGAATTAAAAACTACTGAAGAATGCTCAATTGTGAGCTTATTGGCACACAATCCTACTCTAATCTACTGAAGACAATTGTTGAATAAAATAACACTGGAATGTCAATGCAACCAGTCAAGTAGTTTCTCAACTAATATGGTTGCATGATTGTTCTTCAACAAGATCAAGATTGGACACATGTAACAACAAAGGCAATCCATGTTGTAATTTGTCTCCATAGGGAAAAAATGGCTGAAAATTTAAGTTGAAACACTCCTCCATATAGTCCGCTACAGGATCTTTGAAATCAAAGGACAAAGACAATAATGTATCTTTTTTTTTCTATTGAAATGAAGCTTCAAAAGAAAGACCCTAAAATTAAATAGTTAGGGGTATTTCCTGATCTTTTAAAACCTCAAGCTCTTTCTTAATGTCCTTGAAAAATTCATCCAAAAACTGGATTTTATCTTCTAAACTGCATTTACATGACTTTAAATAAGAAGAAAAAAATGAAGAAAAGTTTTCTTCCACTTCCTTATCAGTGTATGTATCGTTCCATTCTCTAAAAATGTTAAGCCCTAAATAGTGGCTCATGACCCCTTAATTGGGGCATATTACATTAGTAATGTTATTTTATTTATGTCGGCTTTAGTCCATTACTTGTAATTATACCTCCTAGTCTCCTATATCTACCAAGGAGACATTTTCATTTGGAATCATCTTGTATTTGGACATTTATGTGGGCATAAGGAGGTTTCCCCCTCGAAGAGGCTTATTATCTGAATTTCTCTTTTTTTCAAGGCATTGATTACTTATTCTGAGGTTTTTCTATGCTATATTGATATTTGGTTCCTAACATATGGTATCAGATCTCAAGGTCTTGGGGTTTCACTGCTACATATGAGACATGTTGGAATTTTTTCTATAACATTTCTTCTACAACGATTTAGAAAGAACGGATTGGAGGATAATTAGTAGACAAATCAAGGTACGTTGGGTTAAAATTTCATCTCTCGATCCTTATACTTTCGGAGATACAACCTCTTTAAGACAAGGTTCTGGAATCATCCTGAATTGAGTCATTACG
>JZKD02S2124945.1:197310-244772 GCA_000966675.3 Picea glauca
GAATTTATGGCATTTTTCTCTTTGACAATAATGGTACTATCAACTAGCATGCATGCACTACAGAATCACCCAAAACCTTAGAAGCGCTACAAACCCATTGATATAAAATGATGTCAACACAAGAGTTACTAAATGATTAAATTAGAACGAATTTATGGAGTGCCAAACGAGTAAAATAGGAGTTGGGTTTAGAGACCAATCTGAGGATCAAATTTTTTTACAAAAAAAATAAAAAAAAATTGGCATGTGATAACACATTGAAATAGCCTCAAACGAATAGAATTGTCATTCAAGGAGTTGGATGAGCACCGTATATGAAAAGTAGTGACATGATCACCTGGATTCTCACCAGTCTTGTGTTAAAATATTGGAATGTTCGAAGGAATCTTGGTGGGTACATGGGTCCATGACAAATTGTGACAAACAATTTCATTCATTAATTTAGAAAAATATGGAAGATTAAGCGTGGATAGAAAATTGAATCTGGGTTGCAGTGTCTGAGCCCATGCTTCTTGGAAAAATTGGAGCTGAGGGACTATAGACCATCCAGGGTTTTGGTATATACCATGGCCCTGTCCGGTAGGATAATATCCTCCTCCAAACTGATTCATGAAAGGTTGTATAGACACCATACCCATGGAAGAGACATTATGAGGGTTGTATACGTTGCCCCCATTCGAAGGAACTTCATGCTGGTCGTTTCCCATACTATGAAACTAAATCCCTCCAGATGGAACACCAGAGGACATGGGGGGATTCTCCATAATAAATGAATTCGTCGGACTTGGCATGGAGGAAGAGGGGATGAAGTACAAAATATATGAACCGAATTATCCGCTCGGTTTAGCACTCCATCTCGGAGCATTGAAAATAGGATTCGGACTAGAGGAAAGAGGATTCCAACCTCCAACCATAGGATTCTCTTGGGATATATGACCTCCATCAAACGCGAAAGGAGAAAAAGGAGGTGTCTTTCCCCCAGACCCAAAACTAGGATTCACATTAGGCATTTAAACGAAGGATGATATTTGCGAAATCATTTCGGTATTACCGAAAGAAAAGGGGTTAGAGGCTAAACGTATCGACTGAGAATCTTGTTTTGGAATACAAAAATGAGATTTGAAAGGGTCTGTTCTTGTGGGTCGAGTAGAACTTGGAGTTTGGGTAGCACTAGAGGAGGGAACCTCTAGTACCCACACCGTCGAGGATGAAGGATTCAAAGGAATCCCACTAATCCAATATGAGAAGGGATTCAAAGGACTCCCCGTGATGTTCGGTTTTGAATCAATACTCATAACTTGATGATCATGAGTCTGGGAGGTGGATATATATGTACCACGTCTATTATCTCAATGCCTTTTAGAAGGAAACTTTGGTAAAGGATCAGGATGTGGTGGTGACTTCAACAAATGACGACGTTGGTGAGGAGGTTGGTTTTGCTCCATGGTGACTCAATACTCGATATATAAAACCAAATCCTAGGGCCAAATAATAATCAGAGAGCACACCAAAATAAAGGAAAACAGGTCAATGCACACAAACATAATATAGTGGTTGAAAAGATGCCTCCCTCACTAGAGTGGGTATGTATCCCCCAAGAGGTGCCTGAGACTCCCTTCAAAATATCATAAATATCAAAATCAGTTATAAGGGCCCTCGTGGGCTTGACAACTCAGTGTGTCAGATCCCCCCATAGAGGTAATCCTCCATAAATGTTGTGTTCTATCCAACCCTTATCTGACTCAGGGTACCTATAGAATAACCCTTGCAAGTAACCTATGTGGCTACCTATGTCAAGCAACTAGAGTCACCACAATATAACTAATACGTAGGCGAATAGTCGCAAGTTTGGTCCACCATATGGGCAGGGTAACTAAGCCCTAAATCTTGAAAGAATTACCTCTCAAGTAGGTAAAGGTACTAGCAAGACCCTAAAATACGAATAGAACCCTAGAAATATCTCTGACGCTAAGAAGGTATTAGAGGAATATCTCTGCAACCAACTTTGTGCAACCTCGTTCTTAATTCCGGTGTGAGGGGAGCCTCCTAACATCACTAATTACACAATGGGTTTCACCACTTCATGGTCAGACATACATTTTTTATTTAATAGCCTTGGACAATTTTACTCACAAAATCCTATTCCAAGGCCCTATGTCCTATACTTGTTTGTGCACACTAAAAAATAAAATCGTTTCTAATCAATTTTAATTAATCAACGTTAATTTTAATGGCTTATTCTTACTCAAGAGGTGTGGTATTGAAGTTGATGGTATTACGACTCAACATATAAAAATAAGCAAATATAAAAACACTGCTAGGTACTAGTTTTGAATTTCAAATAAATGGTATGCTTCTAAATGCAATCTTTCGAATGAAATCTCTACAATTTCAATCAAATACAATCTCTCATAATGTGTCAAAATCAATGAAAAGTAATCAAAAGTGAAAATGCCACAATTCAAGTAAGAAAAGTTTTTTGTATTTTCAATATAAAGAAAAGAAAATGAAAGGAATGAATAGCAACTTCACAGGAAGACCCTACTACAAGGGAAAAAGAAAACCTAGTAGGATACAAAGAAGAAAACACTCAGACCAATGTGAAAGGATAACCAATGAAAAATATGATAAGAAAGAAATCTGCCCAAAAATTCAACAATAAAAAAGCTTCCTATCACTATGTAGGCACTTAACAGTCAAAACATAGAACCAAGAAGACTCAACAACCAACCAAACTCACCCAACAAACAACAAAATCAACCAACAAGACTAAAGGGATTATGTGCATGACTATTTGAGCACAAATCAGATATATGCGCTCCCTAAAGGATGATATCTCATGTATATATGCGTATGTTAAGGGAAAAACCACGTATACCCAGTAAAACATTGCCATGGAAAGGGTTAATCTAAGAAAATCAAATGAAAGGTACAAAATAGGCTATCAAGCAACATGAGACAAGCAAAATGAAGCTAACAGAGTGCAAATCAAGGAGAAAAACACTCCAAACCCCCAAAAAAGAGAGCATACCCCAGTATTCTTGCCAATTTTGTTACGAGGAAAATCTCTCTATAGCCATGAATACACCACAACAGATCGAATGACATGTAGAAATCAACTCTAATCCAAAGTATGCTATATAAATGAAATTCTAACAAGACAAGGTTAAGATCCTACCTCGTCTAGACATTCGAAGAAGACCATCATTGAGCACACAACCCAAAGCTTTATGCATGCAAGTTGTTTTCAACAACCAAGATACGCAAGAAAATGGTGATAATATATAATGTTAGCTTATATATTATCATAATCCATTAACATACATGAAAAATACTCTCATGGAACAATAATTCATATATTTGTAAGATATCAATTGGATGAGAAAAGAGTATTTCTACTAAAATAATTAGCAGAAGTACATAGGTGACAAACTTCTGTAACAACACCTATTGGAACCGATAAACTAAGTCCCTCTAATTGGGCCTCCACCACTTCAATCCTCCACCAAAGGAAAGATCATATATAGGAGTCAATGAGGTTCTCCATCACAAAGAAGGAAGAGCTTGGGGGCTAAACAAAATGAGTTCAGACTTTCAAGGACAAAGCGATACAGGCTCAATATGAAGTGAAATTTCTCCAGAGTGTCTTTTCTCTCAAAGTTGAATTGTTGACTCCCTCAAGGCTTGGATATGGCTCAATTTATATCCTTCGAATGGAAATGAAGGGAAGAGTCAGAGTGTTTCCAGTATGTGGAAGGTCAAATATCAGGGATCTCATGACATGGCATGTAAACCCGACATAATTTTTAATTTTTTTCACCAAACCTGATGTACGTTGTATGTAGTGGAGAAAACTACGTATATGCTTGTTGTATAACCAATAGGGCACATATATGTGGAAAAATATGATTTTTTGGCTCTGGAATGAACAAAAAGGGACTTCAAGTATGCATAGGAAAGTGGAAGGCCATCTAAGCAAGTTGCATGGACTGAGGAAACATTTGTTGTAACATTATGCAGGTTGGGAAATGGTTTGTAAAATCAGTAGCTCAGAATTTTTCTATTCAAATAAAAACAACTTAGGGAACTGTCAATCTAACTTGGCTTCTTAATATTCCTTTGCGACATATTTTGATTGATAAACTAATATTGTCAACAACTCAATAGCTAATCAGAAATATCTCATTCATTTATTTTCATATTTGTTTTTCTAATCTAGTTGTTGTTTGGAGTCATTTTAATGACTATTTTGATAACCTCCATCGTTGTAATATCTCTTTTCATTATCAGAATGAATCTTTGGTATTAATGATTATATTTTATGGAAAAGACAAAATGGCAGTTTGGTGAGAAATGCAATTTTTGTTATTGGAAAATTCAACATTTTCAAAATTGCAAAGGAATTACTTATGTCAAGTAATCTTGAGAGCATATTGGCTTACAAAATATTTCATGAGCTTGGTTTTTGAAAATATTTTTTTGATTGAGAATCTACATTAACCCATGTTGCTTGATTCCTAGATACATGTTTTGTTGGAATGAATGAAAGAACTTTTACATTATAGTTGGTTTGAAGAATTGTGTTGCAAATATTTTACACCGATCATAAATTCTTGTAATATGATTTGTCCTTCATTTAAGATCTCTACTATGGGTATTTTTCTGTTGGGTTTAATGTTGAATGGTTACCTTTTCCTGAATGGTTATTTCCATTTTCTTACCTTCAATCTTTCACTGAAAACACTTTCACTCTTGTTGAACCATATTTGTTGCTTTCTATTGAGTTTTGTTCATATCTTTGTCAGCCAATTTTCTTCCTTTTGATGACTGACATTCTAGATTTATATTTATTTTAGTTTATTTTTATTTTCATGAATTCACTTCTGATTTCAGTCTTGCATCCTTCTTGGACAAATTCCTTCCATCTTTCGATTTGGCTACTGGTATTTCCCTGAGCTAACTTAACTCTCAATCTACCTTGAGTATTTGTCTTCAAATTTTGGGTGAGGGGTTGGTTAATTATAGTCACATACTGAAGAAAGTTTTACAAGTCATAATATGCATGGGCTGATCTATATGAATGAACTTTCATTAAGTTCTCAACTGTAGGTATGGAATGATAGTTATGGTGAAGCACATGGGCCTACTAAGTGTACCATGATAATCCATACGTATAAGAAAGTTTCTATCCACTCTTCTCTTTGATATCCACTCACTTCACATTAATAAAATGGAAAATACTATGATGATTTTTTGGGAGATATGTGGGTTAAACAAAAATGCGTAAAAATCTACTTAGAAAATCAAAGAAACTCTCATATCACCCCTCTTTCTTCACACCTTATGTGCATATGCATACCTATATCTAAAATCTAAAAGGGTGAGTATATTATGAAATAAAAGGGATGTTGAAATTATTATTAATAGTGTGAGAAGTACTCCTCGGATGAGGTGTCAACATGTCCCATGTTCTCAATGGAGAGGGTGGTGCCTTCTAGGCTTGGTCCTGCCATGTGACTAGCACCTGACGCACCCCTATGCTTTTAATTCCCCCAGATGAATGAATGATGCATTAATTTCTGTGAGCTTTGGAATCGATGCTCCAATGTTCCATCCTCTATATATTCATATGGACAATGGAGGAATGACTCCAGCCGTCACCTTCGTGCTTGTGTGACCCTCCACTTCGAATTCCATATCATATTGTTTCTCCTCAGCTGGACCATTATGCCTCCTCACTTCTTGTCGAATAACCCTTTCATTTACAACTTCCTCTAGTATCCATCTCCCTCTGGTGGCTCATCTGGTGTATCTCTTCTCCTTCATTTGTTTTCTCTTCCTTACCATCCTCTCCTGCATTGCATTCCTCTCCACTCTTGTTGGCTATGCCTCAAATTCCTAGGAAACCAAAATGAGGCCCCATTTGGAATCAGAACCAAGAGTGTATGGCCAGTCAACCCTCGCCCGTCATTTCTCCATCACCTATGTCCTCACCTTCCTCCTCCACCCAATCCTCTCTAGGTCAGAATATCCTTCCTCCTATGTCATCGCCTTGGGCTTGTAGTGTGGAATGGTTTGACCTCCATGGTAATTCTTTGGGATTTTCTCCTGGCCTAATACAAGATTTGGATTCTTCTTTGCAACCAACCATGGTCCCCCCGATGCAGTCACCTAAGAATTTTGTGCCCTTTCCACCACCTTCTGTCCCCTTTACACCACCCTTCATCCTTGAACCTTTGGCAGAACCCCCCACTTCCTTGGAATAGCTTCTGGGCTAGCTTCATACATGCTTAGATTGTGTTTCATGCTCAAGGATTAGTGATTCAGTGGTGATATTACATGACATGTTTTTTCTTTTCAAAAAGGATGTGGATGATCTGTGCCTTTGGCTGGAACACATGGACAGGAGAGAGGAAATAATTGAATCTCTACTCACAACTCTGCTTAGCTCCCTCCACTCTTTAGAACCAGAAACCCATGCTCCGTAAAATTCAGTGGTGATCCTTGCTCCAGGTATTTAGGTGGAAACAATGAGCAAAGTGGAAAAATGCGACCACCATCCTGCATGAGCACATGTGTTAGCTCGCATGCTTGGTTTTGTTATTTTTTTTTGTTTCTCGAATATTCTTTTTGGGTCGTATATGATCCCTTGCACAATTTTTCCAGTTTGATTTTCTAGAGTTAGTCTATTTTGGGCATTTAGTTTTCATGACAGGATTGAATGAATCGGTTTCCTCGCGGGGCAATTCAATTCATATAGTTTAATTTTGTTGATATTATTATTGAGAGATGGGTTGAATTGGTTTCCCTATAGGGAAATTCAGTACAAAAAGATCATTTTCATGTCATATGATACTGTAACTTTTGTTTCTGAAAGGTAATATATAGATACTTACTTATAAAAAAAATTAGTGTGGGAAGTATAAGTAAACTCGTTGAGGCTATGGACATCTCTTGGTAGAGGGGATATGCTTGTATGTTGCTGAGGAAACTTTGTCGAGGCTATGGACACTCACTGATAACGAAGAAATGCTGGGAAAATAGAGATGATGAACACACTTACGTAGATGTATGCTTGTTATAAAAGTGAAAATTCATAGTCAAAGCAAAACAAATTTTAAGTGTGCAGCCAATAAAAGAATTTATCTCATTATTTGGCTCTTTGAAAAGGATGTGTTAGATTACAAGTACTAAAAATATTAGGATATATATTTTAGAAATTTGGCATCATTGTGGTACCCATAATTATTGGAAAATTCTCTATAGTTTGTTGAACTTATCTTTAAAACTCAGATATGAAGTATGGGCCCTAGAATTCTACTGACATAGATAATTGGTTCTTCCAGTGTGTCACCATTTTTTGTGGCCACAACAACCCCCCTTTACTTTTGTTTTTACAAGAAAAAGGAAAGGGCCCCCCTACTAAAATTTTAATTTGATTCCCTAATCCTCCACTTCTTGAGCATGTTGCTATTTCTTTTCCTACTTTGAGAGAGTTGAGGTTTGGTCTTGAATGATAATTGTTTTGATGGAGGTTTATTGTCTCTTTTGATCTTATGGTTTTGAATATCTTCATGATTCTTTGTTTACCTATGATGTTTTGTTGACATTTGTATGAGTGTTTGACACATCGTATTCCTACCTTATATAGTTTCCCAAGTGTTTAATGATCTTCTATGGCTATACGGTTTGATTATCTAGTACATGTCTTCAATAAGTTTGATCTAGGTTGTTAATCATTTCTCTGGATGAATTATTCAAAGCTTGTTATCATTTGGTGTTTAACATCTTCATCTTTATACTATCATATATTGAAAAACTCTCAACTTGATTCATAAGGTCACTAATCCTTTCTATGTGTTGGAGATTAGATGCATGAAACTATCATTAGAGTTATTTAATTCAAATCATAGATGATTTCCTTCGATAAACTTCTCCTCTTCATGTTCTTCAAAATCTAGACTTATTCACGAGTTTTCTTAAAGGAAAGGAAGTATATAATATATTTGTGAATGTCCTCTTAATCACATAACTGATTTTGTCTCCTTCTATGGTTGCATGAACAAGTTAGTATGATATCCTTTCTTCATGATTTCTTCATCCTTGAGATGCATGTGGGGGAATGATTTGATCTTATTCCCCTTTTATGCTTCCCTTTATTTATTGATATTTTCCTTTCCTTTCTTCTATTAATTTCTCTAACTAAAACTCATAGTTGTATTATGTTATCCGATAGCTTTCCAATGGTTGTAACCATACCTCAATCCGAGTTCTGGATCAAAAGTTATAGCTTCCCAAAATTTCAAAGTATTCACTCACTTTTCCTCAACCCATTGCCACGTAGAACCCACACAACCTTCTCTCACTTATGCCATCAGACATGTCGTTGATGTGGAACCTACCACCTATCCTCATCATCGCCAGGATTTATCTTGGTTCCTCTGTCCATCTTACACCACTTCTTTGACAACAACACCCTATACATTATCGTTTTCAGAAATCCGTTGTTCCACAACACTTGGGTGCTCTGATCCCATGCTCCGACGCTGACACCAAATGTCCTCCTTTATCTTCAACAATCTTCTAACTTAGTGATCTCATGTCGTAGTCGATCCCTCGTCATCAATGTTCCTTCCAACCTTACTCTCGCTCTCCAAACTTATGATTGTCATCTTTCGATGACTACCCCACTCTGACGAACGATCGATATCTATATTTCGATAGATCCAGCGACTAACATTACTTTGGAGCTTCTCCCAGCTGAACCTAGGATCATGGAACCTTGACTTGCTAAATTTTGGTCCAAATTTTCCATAATTTGTATTTCTTGTCTTATTATTATTATTATTATTTGTAAATATTCTCATACATATTTTATTTTATTTTTGTATATATATTTATTTTACTTTAAGTTTAATTTCATCAAATTTTATCTTTTAATTACTTTTTGTAAATATTTTATTTTGTTATTTTGTAAATATTATATTTTGTGTGTTCTATTTAAATGTATTTTTATTGAAATTTTAATTGTTTTTGTTAACTATACATGTTTGATAAACTAACCTAATTAACATGTACATATTTTTTGTCAACTAAATTTAAAAAATAAAAAAATGAAATGAAATGAAAAACGAATCAAATTTCTAATTTTAATTTAATTTAATTTTCTCTTTTCATTTTTTTTAACTTTTTACAAAAACCTAAGTTGTATATAGTTTACCCTTACTATTGTTCCCTTTACCACCTAAATGTATTCCCGAGGTCCTATTTTCTAGACCTCTCTATAATATAGGGGTTTCTTTTTTTCTAGGCATTTCCTAGAAAATAGGGGTTTCCTATATTATAGGGAATTCATTTAACTTGTATTTCAAAATGATTTGAAACATAAATATGATATAATATAATACAATTGTTCTTTTATATTGTAATTATATTATAACATATTTAATTAATGTATATATTGAAAAATGTACATGGGAAGTATACATATGTGAGGGAAATATATCATAACATTGTTAAAGTCATCCTTGTTGTTAGAATTATCCTTTACCACACCCTCTTAAAACTCACCTAGAAACCGGATGACGACGTATTTATATTTTAATTAAAATATTATTTAACTCACCCTTGAAATCTGTGCACCCCTTTTAATATTCTTTTAATGCTTTCTTTAGATCACTTGTAGTGTTGAGCTAGTGATCGTCAGGGAAACTTGTCGGTGATATCATATTGGAGTGTCGGGGATGTAGATTCTAAACTTGTACAATATTTACTGCAAACAAATTTTCAATAAAAGAGCATAAAAGATACAATGGAAAATACAAACATTACAGATAGATTTTTCCCCTGGAAACCCAAACCAGGAAAACCAACATATTCTATATTCATTCATAGTGATACATTGTTTACAATACAATATACATATAGGAGCCAGTGGCATCCAAAACCTTAACCCAATGACCTATATTAGTCAACAACCCTAATTCCTTAACTGGAAATAGAAAACCACCAGCTAAGAACCATGTGCCAAAAAACCACCCAACAATGGAGATGAAAATCAAGGCAACACAAAAAATGAGGAAAAAATGCAACACATTTCCCGAGAATATAACACATACCCAAAATTCTCCCACTTGTTGTTTTCTTTTCATATAGGGGGTTACAGGGTTACATAGTCAACAATCCAGGGCACCAATGCCCATGGATCCTCTACACCAAGAGAACTTCTTAGTGCTCACATATTTTACTAATGAATGTGCAACATTCTTCAAAGTTTCCACCTTCATCAACAACACTTTATTTTCTTCGACCATGTCTCTCACAAAGTGATATTGAATATCAATATGCTTTGTTTTTTAATGATAAGACAAGTTCTTCGCCAAAAAAATTGCACTCTAACTGCCACAATCTATCCTTACATCTTGTTGTACCAACCCAATACATGACCACAATCTTTTTAACCATACTGCTTCCTTACTTGCATGAGTGGCTGCCATGTATTCATCTTTTATAGTTGAAAGTTCCACTACAACCTATCTTTTTCTCATCCAACTTATTGCTCCTCAAAATAGGTTAAACACATACCCACATGTGGATCTCATATGATCCAGATCTCCAACCTAGTTTTCATTCACAAAGCCATGTATATCCAACACTCTGTCCAATCCCAGTCTTCCTTGGTAGCATAATCCATAGCTAGCAGTGCCATGCAAATACCTGAAAAACCATGTTTACTGTTGTCCAATTCTCCTTCCCTAGTTTTGATATATACCTGCTCAAAACTCCCACTGCATGTGCAATGTCCGGTCTAGTAGAAACCATTGCATACTAACTTTCAACTACACTCGCATATGGAACATGAGACATTTCCTCCTCCTCTTCATGTGTCTTAGGACACTGATCCACAAATAACTTTACACCAACAAGAATATGAACCTTGACTAGTTTACATTCCTGCATATTAAACCTCTGCAATATTGTCTCGACATATTTTCTCTTCTTTAACCAGATTTCCCTCTTTTTTTGATCTCTTTTAATTTCCATGACCAAAATGAAATTTGAAGCACTGAGATCCTTCATGTCAAATTTAGAAGAACAAGTTTTCACATCCTGGATAATCTCCTTGTTTTTTCCTATCAACAACATGTCATCTACATACAAAACCAAATAAATCAAATGATCACCAATTGTTTTAAAATACACACAATGATCCTCTTTGCTTCTTGTGAAACAAAGTCCCAACATATAAGCATCAAATTTGTTATAGCACATCCTTGGTGATTCTTTTAAACCATACAGGGAATTTTTGAGCTTGCATGCTAGCTCCTTCTTTCACTTCACAACAAATTCTTATGGCTACTTCATTTAGATTTCTTCTTCTAGATCCTCATGTAGGAATTCTTTCTTCACATCCATCTATTTTACTTCAAAAACAAATGCAGTAGAAACAAACAACATAAATATTATAGAGGTTAACTTGGAAAAAAGAGAAAAAATCTTAGCAAAATCAATTCCCTCAACCTTGGAATAACCCTTTGCTAGTTGTTAGCACCAGAAGTCACCTCTGGATTGCAGCAGAGGTAATCCTAGTACCCATAATTTTTTTATGTCACAATGTATAAATTTAAAAGGGGGGTATAATGGATGTAAACTCAGGTTGATATCGCTTTAACTCAGAAAACTGGGTTGGTATGCACAGGAAGATGAGGTCTTGATCTAAATTTAGATAGTAAGTTGTAGCAAGGGTAAGTAGGGGGTAGAACTTGAGGAGAAAACCTAAGGGACTGCTATGGACATCCGGTCTTCCAGCATCCCAAGGAGGGAAATCTTTGAATACAAGATCCTCTTGGATACAAAACTTCAGGAAACTGAAGCCGCTATAAAAACACTGCAATCAAACATACATCACAACATGATTACAACAACTCAATTAGATCATCCATTCTCGAGTCTTCAATATCATAGGCAAAAGAGGTAGAAAAGAAACCTGACTGTCATTAAACAAGTAGTCTCAAAATGCAATACATAACTAAAAAACCAAAGGCTTTACTAAAACTTTACATGCATGAGCTTAGCTCATCCATCGACCATGACAAAATATCAAAATAAACTATTTATACTCAGAAAAAATCTCTCCCACTAGGGGCGTGCTCTGGTCATTGCATTCAAGGATTGGTGTATGCATCTTCTTCTTTCAGGTTGCACTTGCATTCTTCTATGAAACGCAAGATCATATCGACATGGGATTTGCAGAAAAATCCATTGACAGGGGGACTTTGCATTGACACTCTACCTCCACGGCCACCTTTTCCATTCTTTCCAATTATGGGGTGAAACGAGGTTTCAACCAACTCCCCCATTTCCATTAACTACATCCATTAGGATGGGGATGAAATCTCACACCCATGAATGTTACCGGAGACGTTCATGGCTCCTTAAAATCAATCCTGACACCTTGAGACCATGTATATCTTCCTCTATGAAAAATACAGATGCTTTTGGCCTTAGTGTAGCTTCCCTCCATCGCTTCATGTGACCTTAGGCCATGACCTGGGGATCCTATGTGAAATTTATGGATTTTGCATTTCAGGAATCTTCACTCCACTTGATTCCAAATATCCCAATGCTCGAACTTGCGAAATGGCCCATCTAGATCAACGGTCGAACCTACTTTTAATTTGATGGCCCCGATCGTCTCCCTAAATAACTTTAGTCTCCAGCTGCCCAATAGGCACATGCCCTTCTTTATAGCCCCTCTTTCCATATGAATGTGGACTGTGACCGTGGGCCCAATTCCCAGGCACTTCATGATTTCACGTTTTGTGGCTTCGTATTTCGTGAATCTACGTTGTGCTCCATGCTAAAGCCTCTGAGTCGCGAAATCATAATTTCTCAGATCCAGTGCCACGTGCCCCTTTGAATTGGACGACCCAGATGAATATCGACATTTATCAAATTTGGGTCTTTAACATTTCTGGACTCAAGAAATCGGCACATCCCTCACTTCAGCTTTCCCGAAATGACCTACTCCATGATTCAAATCTTGTGCCATGTGCCCTGCTGGATCGGATGACTCCTGCTGATTTCAGATTTCAGGGGTTCAAATATTTTACAAATAACTTCAATAACGTTATGAAATTTTGATTCCCACACTTATTATTCACCATCGATCTCTGAGCTTTGACATGAAAATTCCTTTTCCAAAATGAATTTGCTCGCTCGCTTGATTTGAGTCCATATCAAACCGCTCTAAGTGTTTCTCTTTGAACTTATGGCAGTGGCCTGTATAAATAATTACTTGGACCACTAGCCGAGGGTTTGGGAAAGATAAAAATCAATGATAGAGGTAGAGAGGGCAGTGATTGACCCAAAGAAAATAAAATCTTGGGGCCGAGACTTCTCAGAAAGGATTACACAAAACAAAAGGTGGCTCAAATGATCGAGGAAAAAACACAGATCAAACTACAAGCCAAAAGGGAAAAACTTAAGGTTTAGTCAGAGAAAAGAAGAAAGGAAAGGAAAAACTACAGACTTAAGTAGAAACTACCAACCCACAAGACTCTGACAAGTTTGTGTGATAACACTACTAACTGAGCAATGTATTTCTCCACTTTTCCTTCTGCATTCAAATTCTTTTTAAATACCCATTTGCTGCCAATGGTATTTATCCCAGACAGCAACTCCACTAGATCCTAAGCCTCATTCTTATCCAAGGATGCCATTTCTTCGTCCGTGGACTTTTTCCAAATATTTCCATCCTCTCAATCCACTACCTCCCCGACAGTTCTAGGATCATCATCAATAATAGACAAAGAAAAATTTGAATGAAAATCAAATGGAGTATACCTTTCTGATAGCCTTCTTTCTCGAACCGATATCTTGAATATTGATGTATAAGGATCTTCCTCTTCTGATTCTCGTTCTTCTGTAGAGTCTGATTCATCATCCTTTAAATCAAACTCTATTATCTTTGGTTCTTCCTTACTTGGTAGGACTTCCTATTTAACAACATCCTTCATTTCTTTAAATACCACATCTTGTATATACACTACCTTCTTAATTTTTGGGTTCCAAATCTTATAACCTTTGAGAACATGTCTATATCCAATAAAGATACACTTTTCAACCTTTTTATCTAGCTTAATAATGTTTTCCTTTGGAGCATGAACATATGCATCACAACCAAATACCTTGAGATGTGTGAGAGAAGTTTTCTTACTAGTCCATGCTTCTTATGGAGTCTTTTAATCCATTATTGATGAAGTTGATCTGTTGACTAGGTAATAAGAAATACACACTCCCTCTGCCCATAATTATTTCCCTAATCTGGCACCACTTAGTATGCACCTTGTTTTTTCCATCAACGTCATGTTCATCCTTTCTAAAACTCCATTCTGATGATGTTTATATGGATTATTCTTTTTCCTTTCTATACCACACTTCTTACAGAATTCTTCAAATTCATTCCCGTAGAATTATCCGCCATTATCTATCCTCGACACTTTAATTACTTTCTCTGTTTGATTCTCAACAAGATCCTTAAACTCTTTAAACCTATCAAAGACTTTAGATTTATTCATGAGGAAATACATCCAAGTATTCCTTGAGAAGTCATCTATAAATGAGACATAGTACACATATTTTCCCAATGATGGGACCGACACAGGTCCAAAAACATCATTGTGAACTAGTTGTAAAATTTCTTATGCCCTCATTGCACCAGAGGGGAATCTTACCTGATTCTTCTTCCCATATACACAATGTTCACAGAAATCAAAATCGAGAGAGAAATTAGACATACTTTCAACCATACCTTTACCGTGTAGTAGTCAAATACCCTTCTCTCTAATATTCCCCAGTCTTTGATGTCACAACATAACCTTTTCTCCAGAGACTGTAGGAGTTATTACTACTTCAAATCTAATGTCAGGAACAATGGAACTATTAAAACCATCACTAATAGTTATTCCTTGCAGCTTATAGATAATTCCAAACCAAACTCCCTTCAACAACACCATTTCTCCTTGAACCATACTACAGGTTTCCTTTTCAAATATTGTTTTTACCCCTCCATCGTCAATTTTTCTTACAGAAATAAACTTTCTGTCCAATCCTGGAATGTGCAAAACACCATGTAGTGTTCTAATTGTTTCATATATGAGCCTCAACTTGACTTTTCCTTGACCTATGGTTATGGTTGTCGAGTCATCACCTAAGAAACATTTACCTCCATCATACCTTTCATATTAATAGAACCACTCCCTGTGGGGATTCATATGAAAGAATGCACCTGAGTCAACCAACCACGCCTCATGATCTGCATGTGTTCTTGAAGAATCCAAGTACACATCCCCTCCTTCTTCCTTGGAGGTATTTTATTTTGTAGAAGGATATTCTTTAGATCCCTTCTTTTTCTCAACTTTGGATCTACACTACTTCTTCTAGTGCCCTTATTTTCCACATCTCCAACACACCTTTACAAAATTTATGGGAGATTTATATCTACCCTTAGACTTATATCTCCCACTTGAGAACTTAGATTGATTTATTTCCTAAGAGATTCCTCTTGCAAATAATGAGTTTGTTCTCTGTCCTTCCATATTCTTCCATCTAATATCCTCTGAAAACAAGGATGAGACCACTTCATCAAACTTCAAGGCAGTTGTATTACTACCTATGGACACAACCAGACTATCCCACGGGTATGGTAAATAACATAGTAAACTGATACACGTATCTTCATCTGAAATTTTAATATGAAAATATACTAACTGACTTACCACAGTATTGAGGGCATTCAAATTCTCTGCCACCGAGTCTCCATCTCTCATCCTCAAGTTATACAACTTATTTATGAGGAATAGTTTATTTACTAGGGACTTAGAATGATACAACTTCCCCAAATTATCCCATAAATCCTTGGTTGTAGCTTTCTCTGACACATTCAGTAATATTGAATCTAAGAGACGGTTGGATTTTTCTCTTCGCCTTTCGATAAAACTTTTTCCAGTCATTTGTTGAAGTTCCTGTAGGTGCAGTATGTGGACCTATCGCGATCCAATGATATCTATCCACCAATAGATCTTCAATCTTGAGCTTCCACAACTCAAAACGCTTCCCATTAAACTTCTCGATCTCCATTTTTGAATTTCTCACGATTTCTTTTCACTTGAAAAATCAATACCACAGATCTCCCACTGTAACAAGGCTTATCACAGTCCCAAACCAAACCCTGGACCACAAAGGTATCCCCCTAAATCCAACAAAGATCTGATACCAAATGTAGATTTTAACCTTGCACAATATTTACTTCATATATATTTTCAGTAAAAGAACAAAAAAGATACAATGGAAAATACAAACATTACACATATATTTTTCCCTTGGAAACCCAAACCAGGAAAGCCAACATACTCTATATTCATTCATAGTGATACATTTTTTACAATAAAATATACATATAGGATCCAGCGGAATCCAAAACCCTAACCCAATGACCTGGATTAGTCAAAAACCCTAATTCCTTAACCAGAAATAGAAAACCATCAGCAAAAAACCATGTGTTGAAAAATCACCCAACAATGGACACAAAAATCGAGGCAACACAAAAAAATGAAGCAAAAATGCGAGACGCTTCCTGAGGAAAACAAATTCCATGAAAAGAATATAACACATAACCAATATGGGAGTGGGGTTGTGTAGAGTGTGAACTCACGGGAAAATCTCGATGACCAGGGGGGTTGGTATTATATTAATTCCTTTTTTACTATTTTTTTTTATTATTTTGTTTAATTTAATTTAATTTAATTTGTGTTTCTCATTGGTTAAATAGTTTATCAAAGAATATATAAACAAGAAACATGAATTGGCCTAATGGTTAAAAATGCGTGTTTCTTCCCTAGAGGTCATAAGTTCAAATCCAGTGGGGCATATATTATTTTTTCTAAATATTATTTTTAATTAAGGGTAGATCTTATTTTTTAACTTTGTAAACAATGTAACTAGTTTTTCTTTTTCTTTTTATTGTATTATATTTCTTTTTTAATTATTTTCATAATTTTAAAAAAGGGAAAATTGGAAAACATCATACTACAAGCTGCACATCCCATGCCGCCAAGGTTCTATTCACACTATCCATATGGGATGAACCTTTTAAACAACTAAGTCGATATGGATTATTGTTTAGAACGAAATGAAAGAAGAGATATTACAATGAAATACACATATATATTGCTAGAAACAGATAAATACAATAATACATGATAATGAAAGAATTGTACAGAGACTGTAAAAAAACAGAGTGAAAGACTCACTAGAATGGTGGCATCTTATCTCTGAGGAGAGATGTGACATATATTCACATTCACAATAATATAATTATTACAATGAGGCTCTAAAGACATTTTTAACATAAGAAAAATTCAAAACCCTAACCCCGAAAGATGAAAATTCAAAAGGTTTGTGGGCCTCGATACAGGTAGTTGATACGTCAACTTCCCGAGGGCGTAACTTTTGCATACAATCTCTGTTTGGGGCACTCGATACACTGTTGGAAAGGTATAGTTGAGAAGAACACATTTTGATTAGCCCAAGCTTATGCTTCAGGTAGTCAACTAAGATCGAAATCCCCAAAAAACATCGGTTAGGGCCTCAAAATAGCCCCAAAAGTTTGGGACCTGAAAAAATGTCGAAAATTTGTCGAGGTGGGAAATTATATTTTGAGACAGTCGAATAGGTGGGTGACCACCGATATCCACTTGGATCAATACTCCCTCATTAAGAAGCAATGGTCTCCATTTCATTGAGTTCTTGGGGCAGAGGGTGAATCATTCGCTAAATCTAAACCTTGGTGAGTTGATTGTCTTGTTGGAGACGTTGTGCTTCTTGGTTTGTGGGAGGTTTTTGAGAACCTGATGAGATGAATGTGTGAAGAAGGAATATTTGTGCTTTTTTTCAATATTTTTGACCTTCTTTTGCTGGATAGTAGGTGCTTGGACTAAGGCTGCAATGGTTGTAGTTTCGTTTTGTTCACCTTTTGAAAAAATTGTGGAAACGTTGAATCTTGTAGTATGAGATACTACCTTGCGACACTATTTAGGTGGGTTAATAGTTGGTACTACCTCTGGTATCCTGTATATATGACACCTGAGAGTAACAATGAAACTACGGGGTCGAGAATCATAAATAGAATGGTGCTTCCACATATATGGTTGGCCCAAAAGGACATCGCAGGCATCCAACTAGGCAACATCACATAATAACTCATCCTTGAAAGGATGGATGTCATATGAAAATTGACACTACTAGCTGACACACAGATATTGACCCTGGTGAAGCCATCCAATGTTGTATGATTGTGGATGTGGTGTTGTCGACAATCCTAACTACTTGACGACCTTTGCTAAGATGAGGTTCTTCTGAATTTCGTTATCAAAAATAAAATGCAGTAGGGTCCCTTTCACCCACATCTGTGAAAGAAAAAGGCGCTCCCCCTCTTCAAGATCTGTTGGTTCTTCTGGTTGAATTGTTGTGGTGGCCACAATAGAAGTAGTGTTTGCATCGATGATGTGTCTTCTTCCATTATTTTTTGAATCAAATTATGAATGAGGGTTCAGATCCTTTTATTTGATATCAACCACCAATGATTGTTTTAAGAGACATTCATTAGTGTTGTGCTAGGGGATTTTGTGAAAATTGCACCACTTTCTAGTGTCCTTCATATTTCTGTTACCCTTCTTTTCATGTGTCTTGGATAAGTTTTTGGGAGGATATTTGTTAGGTCCATATTTATAATACTTTGGTTGTTACGTATTTGCAGTCCTAGACTCTCGTTTGTTCTGGTGCCTAAATTTATGCTCGATTTTGACAACAGATTGATAGGTAGCTCTCAGTGATGAGATGTCCAAGAAATCTATTTTTGTTTGTATTTACCTATGCATATCTCCGGGGTATTTCAGAACCATATGCCACTCGCAGTATTTGATACCTAGCTTGGTGCACAAGGCATGGAAATTATTTGTGAACTATGAAATTGTTTGTATCCACTCTTGCAACTGCATTGTGGCCCATCTCATGTATTGGTTTTCATAGTTACCAACATGTTAATATTCTTCCTTGACCGCATCCACAAAAAATTACCAAGTGGGATTGACCCCATATATTCCAGAATCCTCCATGGAACTTTTCTCCTAGTAAGTTTCCCACCAATGGTTGACATGCAGGAGAGCCTTAAGGAGTACGAAGGTGATGTTTTCCCTATCGGAAAAATTGTGAGCAAATAAATAACCTTTTAGAAGATTTAACCATTTTTCTAGGGCATCTACATCTATCTGACCTTCAAATATGAGAATATAAAAATTAACTTGTACCTTGAAAGGAGAGGTGCTTCCAAAGTACCTACTTGTTGAAGACATCACTGTTGTTATCGACAGGCATTGAAGGATGTGGGGAAAATTCTCCATCATTTCATCCCTCTATCACGTGAGAGGTTACTAAAGAAAAATATTAATAGAATATTTTTCTCCATTTTTTTTGTTTTCTTTTTCCATGGAGGGTTTCTTTGGCATGCGAGAGAGATTTTCCTCAAGAGAGACAAGCTCGAGACCCAACTTGCTATACTCAGACCTTGTCGGGGACATGCAATGAAAAATGATTAAGAGAATCCTACTCTGATACCACTGATATGGATTATGCTGAGAATGAGATGAAATAAGAGATATTACAATGAAATACAGAAAAATATTGCTAGAAACAGAGAAATACAGTAATACATGATTTCTATTAATGAAAGAAATGTACAAAGACTGTAAAAATAGAGTGAAAGACTCTCTAGAATGGCGACATATTATCTCTGAGAAGAGATGTGATGGATACTCACATTCACAAGAATATGATTGTTACAATGAGGCTCTAAAGGCCTTTTTAACAACATAAAGAAAATCCAAAACCCTAATCCCTAAAGATGAAAATACAAAAGGTTTGTGGGCCCCGATGGGGGTAGTTGATATGTCAACTTCCTGGTGGCCTAACCCTTTCATACTTGTGTTTCTTGCTACAACATTGGAAAGGTATATCCGAGATGAATAGATTTAGATTGGCCCAGGATAGTGCCCTTGGAAACATTGTGGGCCCTAAATCCCCAAAAAATGTCATTTAGGGCCTCAAAACGACCGTGAAAGTTTGGAATCCAAAAAGATATTGAAAATTTGTTGAGGTGGAAAACTTTATTTTGAGCAAGTGGAATAGGTGGGTGGTCACCAATATCCACCTAGATAACAAATTTTTAACTCTCTCATGTGTTTGCGATTCCTTTTGCAAGATGAAGATCAATGGTTCAGATTCTCCCACAGGCTAAATCAATAGTTGTTGAGTGATGATTTTCAAATGGCCATAATGTTTTATATATGTGTTAGAATTATTCCCAAGATACCTCATTGGAAATGTATAGAAAAAATGAATGCATTGGTACAGGACTCCAGGCCAGATAGTTAACATAGGTTGACATAAAACATCGAAAACTACACACCATGAATTCAGAGGCAAAAATGGATGTGCCAACTTCAAATAGTTATATATGGAACTATGAGCAACGAAATCATCCCCATGAGGGATTTATGGAAATCTATAGGAGAGAATCATAGGTTGGAATAACGAGTGTTAGTTGATGTTGAGAAGAAAATTTCTGAAAATGAAAAACACGGAAGGAAACTGAACTCGGATGAATAACCCACTATGCAAACTTCAAACAACAATATCTCAAGCTACAGGAAACAAAATCAAGCCAATAATAACTTGATGGAAATATTAGACAGAGGATAATAATACATAATGATTTTATTCGACGGACCATAGCCAGAAACACCCAAAATGACGCAAGAAATTCAGAAAATGACCCAACAAGCAGAGTGAACAATAAATTTAAATACATATCATTTGTTAACTTCCATAGGGTGAATGTAACCACCCAAGGTTATCTTTAGCTCCCATTTGTAACTCCCACACAAATTCAAATGTAAAAAAAAGATAAAATTAGTGGAGAATGAAATGAATGGTCATGAAAGCTAAAGATTCTTTCTCTTGTTTTATAAAAAATAGCTAGTTTAGTGTAATGGTAGTTTTCCCCTTTGTAACAAAAGATGGTACCATTAATTCTTAGGAATAAAGAGTAGGAGGAATGGAGGAAATTTGTGGCTTTTATGGATGTAGTAGAGACTATTCTTTATGCATTTATATTTTAGTTGAGTATATAGGATTTTGTTGTATGAACTATTTCTACACTTTGTTATGTTTTATTATGCTATCACATGTTTCCTTGTAGGTACATAAATGATGTTATAGATGTAGTGTTCCACTATTTTATTTATATATCTTTATCATTATTGTTTTCATATATCATTAGAATACTTGAAAAATTTCTAGTTCTAATGGTATTGACTTTCATTGTACTCATTCTATTAGTTTTGGTCCTGAGATAGGTTAAAATTAGTTCGGATTAGATTATTTTATTTTAGTTTTATTAGTCCTAGGATCAAATATAACTCTTTGTGGGGGATTATGTTTTCTTCACCATTTTATGTATTTTAATTATGAGTGGAAGCGAGGCCCATAAGCTCACACTAAATGCTAAACCAAACGAGAGTAGGTCTGATTGGGACCTACCATTGGGTGTTCTACCTCATCTGCTTGATAGGCCATTCAGACGCATCAACGAAGTCAAAGGTTTTATTAAAGCAATCAATTTTTACCTTATGGTCATCCAAAAAATCCTTGCCTATCATAATGTCATATGACCCCAGACATAGGATATTCAAGGCCTCTTGTGTAGGTATTTCATTCATTTCAAATGGACATGCTTCGATCATGCTTTTTACCTTTTTATTGGTTCCTATGGCTAGTTGAACTAACCACGATTTTGCATGCTTCCTTATCTATAAGGCACATGCTTCAACATCTTGGGACAAAAATAGCTAAGGTTAGAACCACGGTCAATTAAAATTGAAATGGGTCATTTGGAAATTATACCTTCCAACTCCACCACTGAAGCTTGGTGATCTTCCTATCAATTCTAGACAATTGCATAATTATAACACATTTATAACTACATCATTGATAGTAGTAGCCTATTAAACATTTTATACTATCTTCTTGTCATGCTACCTATGAAGGTATTATCTCAATAGATGTTATTCTCCACAACCCAAACATTGTAGAGGTCCTTTCTTTTGTTCTTCAACTTTCTCCTTTGTGGGCTCTGTTAGATTATTCCCAATTTGAGATGGATAATTGTGTTAGTACACACTTCTAGTAGGGTGAATTGATCGAGTACTTATTTTTGGATTCTTGTGATGGGACGATTTAAATCCCTTCTTTTGGAATCCATATTTATCCTTATTTTTCTAGTCCTTAAGAGGCTCCTTCCTATGCTTAGATTGATCATAATAGTATTTGGATTTTTCAATGGTGTCTTCTAGGGTCTTAGGATCATCAAACTCAACTCTGTCTTAATAGGACTATAGTAATCCATTGAGGAAGTGATTTATTATTGATTTCTCATCCTTGAGAGAAGGGACATATCTCAACAACTATAAAAACCTCTTTGTGTAAGCATTGATGGTGAGTTGTCCTATCTTTTGTTCATGGAATTCCTTGACCTTACCAAAAATGTACTTATCTAACAGGTAAGCCTTCCTGAAATAATTTTCAAATTTTTTATAGTTTATCTTTCTCTCCTTGAATCCCTTGATATCCTTGAGGTTTTCCCACCAAAATGAATCCCCCCAATTCAAATTGAAAATTTCTACTTTTTCTTTCATATTTTATGAGTAGTTATGTACTTGAAAATACTTCTCTAATCCTATAAACTAGGCCTTTACTTCCTCTCCCTTCTTGATTTCTCCATCAATGGTATGGATTTTTTCTTTCTTTAATCCCTATGTCAGGGAACTCTGGGAATGTCTCCTTTTATTTTTCTTCAAGACACTTGACCCAATCTCACAACCAGGCAACTCTTCTATAGTGGTCCTCTCATTAGATGATTCTGCTGAAGAATCTTCTTTGATATTTTTGCTCTTATAAGTCATGTTCCTTTTTCCTTTAGGAAATATTTATTTTGTTATTATTCATTGGCCCATATTTTTGAATTTCTTATGGGAACTTCCAATTCTCATACTATTGTGTTCTTGCATTGTTGGCCATTGGTCGTTGATGCAGATGATTTTTAATTCCGAACAAACTTTGTAGTAGCACTACATTTATCTTTGTCTACTTATCCTGTGCTCTAATGATATTTTAATTTTCAACACTATAAATTCTTAGATCATCCTTCATGATTCTCATAGTTTACACAAATCCTCTTCTCATCAGATTACTCATCCCTAATTCATGAGGTATCTTCCATTGTCTACTTGCACAAGAATATTACTTTTTTTCTTCTCTTCTTAATGTTTTCTATCTGTTGAAACAACATACCACTATTATCCAAATCACATTCAAGATTATATACATTTTTATTGGCCCCATAAAGGATTCAATTATCCTCAACAATTCAAAAATCAGGGATGCATTCCTACTACCAATTATACTCATATATTGTTGTCAACACATAGCACCATGAATAAATCACCAAACGTGGAAAATATATAAAATGCATATCATTCATAATATTATGTCATTGCATGGGAAATGAATTAAATGAATGACCTTCCAATTACATCAGAGTTTAACAGGCTCATCATTTTGGCTTCTACAATTTAGTCCTTGTGGAAATTTTCCTACTCACTAAGGCCTAGAGTTTTAACTCTACTCCTATACCACTCTATAGCACACTCGACCCCTAAACCTTAGGAAGGTGAGATGTCAATTTTTCTTCCTTCCATCCCAAATCCTTTCTCATATATAAACCCATAATCACCCTCTCAAGAGCTTTCTAAAAACTATGAAAATGATCAAATATGAGTTTGAAATCAAAATTTATGGTCCCTTAAAGCTTCTAGGATAATCTTCTTGTTGCCAACTTCACCTCCACATGGATCCCCTTCATCTAAGATATATGGAAGGGTAAGAATATGTGTGTTAATGTGGGGGTTTTGTTCCAGTCAATGTGGCATGAACCAAATTTTAAATCAAAGGGTGAACCCCGATGGAAATCTTAGTGCAGAACTTGGCAGAAGAAATCAAATATCAACAACCTTGAATAGTTGAAATCCAATAGATATTGATGAACTCTATATTTTTAGGCTTAGGGATCAACAAAAAAGAATTACTTGGACCATCCTACTCAGGATGCAAGCCACATGTCATCCAACAAAATTTCCGAAAGGTTTCTTCTGAACACCCTACTTTAAATGGATCTAACGGTTGTTTATACTTTTATATAATGGTCCAAGTTAACTCAACCCCCCCAAAAAAACAGATCCTTAATAGATCATCCTCACTCTGACCAATATGACGGTCACAATTCCATCGACCCAATGGCCCAGATCCTTTCAGAATACAAAGGTGGATGAAGTTTAATCGATTGGACGCACTCGCTTGGAAACTCACAATTACTCTAGTTCACCTTCCGAATGAATACTTATTATAAGGGTATTTTCGACATATCCAATGGATAAAAATTCCCCAATCCAAGGGCCAAATATTAGTGGATTTTCAATTCCACGTGACATTTAATGGGTACTACAAGCTACAAAAAGTTTTCAATGACTAGGATCTACAACCAGTTCAATGACATATATCTTGTTGGTCCATATCCATGCAAGATCAAAGGTACACACCCATTCAGGTTTGCACCTTCGGTTTTTCTCGCTATTGGAAACACCACCCACACCATTCTTGTGTATATTTGTGACAAAACTTCTTTGACCAGCTCCTTTTGAACATTAATCTCTAATGAATGGTTGAGATCATTGCAAATCAATGGTCGACATCCTCTTGGGATCGTGTGTGCAGATAAAAATTAATCTATGTTTTGCATCCTTCGTATTCCAGACTTCCAACAAACCATCAATATTTACTCTTGACATCATATATACAATCCATATTTCTTCAAGTTGACACATAATATTATAAGGGAAGTATTCTAATCCCAATGTGGCCTCTACAATGACTCAGAAAATGAAAACTCAAGGGAACTATGCTACTCTGCAAGAGAATAAACTCTTCACCTCTCGTTTTCTACTAACAAGGATTCTATCCAAAGTTTACAAGTCTTTGGCTTTATCCCTTAGCACCAAAGGGCAGTTCCTACCAACAACCCGAAATAAGGTTTTATATCTTGTAATCTTTCCATTTAAAGGCACAACGAAATTATAGGACCATAGGCCCAATATTCAGGTTCCTCACACATACATTCAACAGGTGTCCAGCCTTCTGGGTTTGTTCCTAGTAGATAAACAATTCCATACTTAAACATTCATGCATCATATCAAAACTCTCACCAAATCAAAAGTGCAAAGACTAACTCTCATTTTACAAAGTTTTACATATAACGGTGAAAATACTTATTTGTATTTAGAATAAAATCAAATCAGCTAACTGATTAAGGGTGAAAGCCTTTCCGCCCAATTGTAGGCCTTATTTCACTTGTTCTTTATATGGCATGCCGGCCCCATGCTAGGACATGATACCACCAGGGGAACTCATAAGATAGCTCATAGGTTCTATATCTAAGCGTGAAGTTTACTCTCCTTCACTAACAAGCATAAACTAAAATTCCCTCTCCCATTTTCGTCCATGGCCACTGTGAGCTTTCGAGATGCCTTCCCAACTAGATTTCCTCTACATAAGGGAGTCCCTTTACTGCTATACATTCCCTCGATTCCTTCCCATTACTAGTGCCAATTCCTGTCCAACAAGTATCAACTCATGGCCCTCTCTTCTCAAATTTGATTATGGGAAATTTCTCCACTTCAGCTCGACTACAAGTTCACTAGGTAAGCTTCCTATTTTCCTCACAAAACCTTCCCATTTTCCTTTTCTCCTAATTGCATGCGTGTACACTCTCCCTTCATGCACACTCTTGTGCAATTCCTTCTATCTCTGTAATTTTATGTTTACCATGTATGGAACATTCTTTCCTTCCTCAGGTTCCATCACTTGATTTTGTCATAATAATCTAGGAGTTAGACTCCCAAATCGAAGGCAAACTTTTGGTACTTTTAGATGATTTCTTCAGCTAACCCAACTGATGCCCCTTGTACACTTCTAAAGGAAATATTAGCATCTCCAACCACCATGTCAAATATAATCAATTGACTTTCTTCTGAGTAAAGGAAAGCAAGGTACTTCAAATCAATTTGATCATCAAGGTTTTCCTTAGATGAAGGATAAATAATTTTTTTTTATTGGCCAGTACTTCAAGGCCTCACCCTTCATTCATCTCATTAGAAAATATTATCACTAAACATAAAACACAATTAAAGTGTCTATTAATTACAGTCTTGGAATCTTAATCATAATTACAAATTGGGGGAAAACAGGGTGTTATATATAGAAATCTAACCACATTCCTAGTGCACAACTAACCTAGTGTTAGCACCCATAACACCTTTTGAGGTCATTTTTAACTAAGAGAAGTTAGATGTAGAGGTTTGAGAACTCATCCATGGTGTGTGAGCCTTAGAATAAAGGTGTAGGCATAGAGGTACATGTATCCCTTCATTGACTATGGTCATGGACCCCACACCCATCCATCATGGAAAAGACCTAGCAATGATTCCCATATTCAACTTAGATTTCAAGGACTCCTTAGAAAGGGCTCATGTGATGGTTTCTAGGTGTTATTCACAATTCTTGAGAACAAGAAGGTTCAATGGGTCTTAAGGTTATTGTGTTCCCCTTGGCCCTTTTTATGTCGATGCTTGTTCATGTACTTGTTCAATCTCTTAATCTCATGAATATTCAATAAGATCCTAAGACAATAATTTCTAGTTTTTTATGATGTTCAAGGTCCCACGAAGAATTCATGCTCCCATGTGGTGGTCTGAAGACATGTTCTTTATGATTGAGCCAAATAAGTTATGTTTTGGGGTTGAGGATTTTTCTTCTCTCCCCTAACCGATGACAATGGCCCAATGATATTGTTTCCCTATATTGATTATGGTTAATGCTTTTATACCCATCCATTGTGTGTGAAACATCTTAATGGAACCCATATTCGACTACTAGGGAAAAGACCCCCTAATGAGGGCTTGTGTCACTATGTTTAGGATTATTCATGTTTATTGAGCTAGAGAATGTTAAAATATGGATTAAATACCTTATTTATCCCCTTAACCTTGTGGCATGGTCTAGACCCATTTCTAGTGTACAAAATCTACCCATAATAATTGTATCACACTTGAAGACCTATACTTAACCCCTAAAATGTACTCATGTGTTTGTATGTGGACTTGTTCAAGGATCTTGATCCTAAGAAGATTAAAACATATCATGAGGAACTTTTTTTCATTTATCAACCATGCTCAAATCCCTATAGCCCATACTTGGTGTGAAAAATATCCTAATGGCATTCATATCCAACCTTGACATCAAATACCCCATAGAGAGGTTTTTGTTCTGGTCTTGTAGGTTTTGTTCATGGTTATTAAGCCCTAGAAGTAAAATTTTAGGGCATAGGGCGCAATAATTTTCCTACCCTAAACACATTACTATAGATTAAGAAGACCTTTATTGAAGGCTTAAGTTCCTTGTTTTCCCCTTGACCATGTTTAGCCCTTGAATACCATTCACAATGCACAAAACCTACTCATGGATTTTGTATCCCACTTATATGCTAAACAGACCAAACCATGGATTGGACAATGATCCATAGTGTGATCATGAGACAAGTTCTCCTTTAGGGAATATATTATGATTTAATCATGGCATGTGAGTCCCTCAAGTAGTTTAGATATTTCACACAAGGGTATTGTGTGGTTGTTTTGATGATATTCTTAGCACTATATCCATAGAATATTTGTGGTTAGTAGGTGTTTTTCATGGACATTGAACCCAAAAAACATCACTTTGGGAACAAGGCCCATTATTCTTCACCTATGACCTTGGATAGACCTCTAAACAAACTCCTAGTGTAGAACTGAGCCATTGTTGGTTCCCATAGAACCCTTGGAAGTGATTGTTAACCAATAGAGGTTATAAGTGGATGTTTGAGGACTCTATTATGGTTCTTGAGACTAATAATAAAGGTTTAGGGATATAATATCTTTTGTCTCTCCCTTTACTATTCACACAAAACTAACACTCATCCATGATTCCCAAGACCTAATAATTATTCCCATATTAAACTCATATGTCAAGGAATCCCAATAGAGGACTCGTGTAATGGTTTATAAGTTTTGTTCATGGTTCTTGAGATCGGTAAGGTTCTATAGGGATTAAGTCCATTGCATCCCTCATGGCCCTGTTTATGCCTTAGCACTTGTTCGAGTACTTGTTCAAGGATATTAATCTCGAGTATCTTCAATAAGATCATAAGGCAGTATTTTTTAGTCTTTGACAATGGGTAATCCCTTGTAAAAAATCCATGATCCCATGTGTTTCTCTAAGGACATGTTCATTATGCTTGATATAAACAAGCTATGGTTAGGGATCGCGTATTTTATTTCCCTCCTATAGCCAATGAAAATGACCTAAGGATGTTTTCTTCTTACAATGACTATGGTCAAGGCCTCAAGACCCATCCAATGTTCTTGAGACATGTTAATGGCACCCATATTCAAGTCATATTGCAAAAAAACTCTAGTGAGGGCTCATGTAACTATGTCTAGGGATTTTTCGTGGTGATTAATCTCAAGAATTTTTAATTAGGGATCAAATCCCTTTCTTATCCCCTTTACCATGTGGCATGGTCCACACCCATTTCTAGTGCACAAAACCTACCCATGCCACATGTATCCCACTCAAAGGTTTGTAATGAACCCTGTGTTTTCACAAGGACTCAATCAAGGATCTTGACCTTGAGAAGATTCAAAAATACCCAGACAAACTTTTTTTTTGCATCTTCATCCTTGTCCAATTCCCTTGAACCGATCCTCAATGTGAAAAAGATACTATTGGCATACATATCCAACCTTTATGTGGGTTTATGTTATCGTTTTGTAGGTTTTGTTCAAGGTGATTGATCATGAGAAGTGCCATATAGGGCTTAAGGACCAAGCATTTTCCTCCCGTAACAATAGTGATAGAGCTCTAGAAGACCTTCATATAGGGCTTAAGCCCCTTATTCCCCCCTAAAATCATCAGACCTCAAAGAAATTTTCTAGTGCAAAAAACATACTCATGGATTCTATATCCCACTTAGACTTAAGGAACCCCAACCATGGCCTAGAGAATGATACATGTTGTAGGCATAAGATAGATTATCATTCAAGTAATCTGTTATGTTTTACTCATGGAACTGGTATACCTATGGTATTATAAATACACTATACAAGGTTCTTGTGTGGGTGTTTGAAGATGCAATCAACACTATAGCCATAGGATTTAATAGGAATTTTTAATGGTGATTAATCCCAAAAAGTGTCATTTATGGCACAAGGCCAATTATCCTCATCATGTGATCCTTGATATACCTATAGACACATTCCTGGCACACAACTAACCTAGTGACTACACCCATATCACCCTTTGAGGCAATTGTTAGCTATCAAAGGTCAAATGTAAAGGTTTGAGGAATCATCCATGGCACTTGAGCATAAGAATAATTTTTTAGGGCTATAGGATTTTTTTTCCCACACTTGAATATGGTCACAAATAATACCTATCCATGATTCCCAGAACATGATAATAATGTTGATATTCAACTCAAATCTCAAGTACTCCTTAGTGAGGGCTTGTGCTCTATTTTCAATTGTTCACAGAGCTTGATCTTGATAAGGTTCAATAGATATTATGTCAATAGTGTCCCCTGTGACCTTTTTTCTTCCTTGACACTTGTTTGAGTACTCATTCAAAGATTTTGATGTCAAGAATCATCAATGAGATCCTACGACACTACTTTTCAGTGCTTGAATACAATTAGGGCCCTACAAACCATCCATACTCTTATGCATTGGTTTTAGGACATGTTCATTATGCTTGAGGTAGAGAAGCTATGTTTAGATCTAGAGGATTTTTTTCCCTCCCCCAATCAATGGAAAGTGCTTAGGGATGATGTTTTCCTACCATGACTATGGTTAATGCCTCAAGACCCATCCACTCTATGTGAAACATCTTAATGGATCATGAGGGATTGCGTTGTTTTTTCTAGGGTTTGTTCATGGAACTTGAGATTGAAAAGGTTCAATTATGACTTAAGGCCCTTGATTATCCCCTTGACAATATTTAGGTTCCTAGACCCATTTCCAGTCTAGGCCCTTGTTTACCTTATTTACCATGTGTAAGTATCAAGGCCCTTGTTTATCCCCTAAACCATTTTTAAGAATATAGGCCCTTGTTTACGCCCGTGACTATGCTTAGGTTTGATTTGGAACTCTCCTTATTGGCACCCACAACTAATTAATGTTACAATAGTTGATTTATGAATAGTTGTGACTAGAATGTGCATCCATTATTAGTGTACATGCATTAATAATGCATGAGCATTCCTTCCTTAAGACAAAAGAAAAAACAAGGCCCAAAATTATTTTTATTGAAAATATTTGCGTGCCTACAAAAACACATACATTTTGAGGAAATACTATTAATTAAATAGTTTTTTATTGAGCTATTAGACTATTTTGAATTGAAAAATAATGCAACTAAATGTCAGTTATTTTTGGCCTAACTAAAATCACACAGTTTAGTTTTTGTTAAGAGAATCATTGATATAAGAATAGTTAAAAAATTAGAAACCACTAGTCATGTTCTTATAAATCTTCAAGATACATTTAATACAACTAGAAATAGTACTCATTGGAAATATCACAATGAAACCTATCATGTATTGCTAGAGTTGATTGTAAACAAGACCACAAGGAAACATATGTTACTCACACATACATCTAACATTGTTAAAGTAAGCTCCAAAACTCTTCAAGAGTATTACATTAGAAGAGAAATCTTCAAAAACCCAAGTGAAATAGATTATTGGGCCTTCATTGGTAGGCTACCTCATTTTGACATGAAGTTAATGAAAGCAATTAAGGGACTACTAATCCAAAATTTTAGCATGAACATACCATGACTTCATCCAATTAGAAGGATATGCTAAAGTTTAGAATAGGTTCTAGTGACCACGAAACCCACATTAAACACTTTATTGACATGTCATATATAGAAATCTATCAAAGATTCAAGAATGAGCACAAGGAGATGAACCTAGACCAAAGATCTCTCAAGAAATTAAAACATTGATTGTAACACATGGTATTTTAGATACCACATAGGATTTTGTTATTATTATGACACATATATATATACATCCATCATGTTTTTTATACTAACCATGTGTAGGAATGCTCATCCATACTAGAACTTCATCAAGAGAATTTACTGATAGCATCAAGTGTCCAAGGCTTGACAAACAAAAACATTATAAAAAATATTTTTTGATGGGACATGGCCTAGGTGTAGTGTATTTATATTATTAAGAAAATGCATTCATGAAATTAAAGATGACGAATTTGACAAGAGGGTGGTTGACATGGAGAGCTTCATTGATATATCTTTACAATAATAGATCTAGTTTTTATTGGTTACATTGCACATACATATCCTTGTATTGAGGATTGAGTCAAGTCTTACCTTAAAGGAATTTGGAGTTTGGTATGTAGGTGCTAGCAGGATGTGGATCACCCTTGGATCCCTATCCTCACTCTCCACTTCAACATACAAGCGTCATCATCCACAACAACAAATTCCAAGTGATATATATATATATATATATATATATATATATATATATATATATATATATATATATTATATAATCTGTTTGGTGTGTAGGTTCTAGCAAGATGTGGATAACTCTTGGATCCCTATCCTAACTCTCCACTTTAGAATAGGGAGCTTCATCATCTATAACAACAAATTCCAGGTAATTTATATAAATCTTGACTTTACATTTTCAGCATTAGGGTTTCTAGTTCATTAAAGGAATTACTAGTTTATTAACCCAAGTTACTTGGATCTCTTTTCTCATTTAATTTTCGGATAAACTCTAATCTAAAACCCGAGTAAAATATCCTTATCATCCATAGCCAAAAATTAAAATTAAGATCTCAAGGTGGGATTAGCTTAATGGCTTTCCCTCCTCTTTGATCTTCTTTTGTCTCTCCCTAGGGTTTCTTTGTTTACTCCTAGAAGTGAGTGGTGACTATATTCTCCTCTCTTCCCCTTTCATTAATGTGCATGTTCTTAGTTAGTATTCCATCCCTCCCCTCATGCTATATTTGGTAGCATGAGCATGTTTTTTCTTTACAATTATCTCTTAGTGATTCACCCATTTAGAGTTAGTAATGCATGAAATTCACTAGAAACTTCTAAAAGCATCAAGAGAATCTAAAACACCAACCCTAGCAACCATGAAGAGGTGTTTAAACCCTAGCAAAAAAGAGCCAGATGTAATTATAAAAATTTAATTTTCCATACTAGAGAAACCACCAAGATGAATAAAGGAATAAAAACTTAAAAATACATATATGTAATTCTATTTTTATTTTACAAAATTATATATTATAACCTTTAAAGTAATTAAATATAAAACAACATGAATACATAATGTATTGAGAATAACTTTTACATATGTTCAAATGGATTGACCATGGCATATCCAGCTACACCCACTATACATAATTACCCGGGATTCAATTAGGGAACCTATACTCAGACTTTTGATGAGCTTTCTCGATTGACATGAAAGGTCGGATCTCTCCAACCTGACAGGTATGCCGGTGCAAACGATAATCGGCAGATCTGAATACCTAAAATACCTTTAATGGTGGCAGGAGATAGGTTTGGTGTTGCTTATCGTTTTGCAGTAAAAATTAAAATAGAAAACTCTAAAATCAAATCAACTTACAGTTCGTCACAATCAATCACTTGGAGATGCTTCATACTTTACCATAACGGTCGACTGGAAAATCACTGCCATAAAAAAAAGCTTCACACACATCCGCGCAAACAAAAATTATAGTGCAATGCTTGAGCAAATCAAGGGCTCCACAATTTACAACGTTGAAACATTGTTGAATTATATTTTTTATTTTTTATTTTTTAAAGTAATTATTATTAAAATTCAGTCATAATTGTAGGTGAAATTGTAATTTTACATGTTTTTGAATGTATAAATTAATTCAAAATCTTCAGAAACTCTTGACCATTAAAAACATATATTCTTAACAATTGAAATCTAATATTCTAATTATACTTCTAAATTTGTAAGAATTTGAACTTGAACAGAAACTATTGAAAAAACATATTAAAAAAGAATAAAAAAATAAAATATAGACAATACTTCTAAATTTCTGATCTGAATTTGAACAGAAACTGTTGAAAAAACATATTGTATTAAAAGAGAATAAAAAGATAGAATATTTAAACTACATGGTAATAAACCTTTGACATCTACCTTTTATAAAAGGTGCCCATATGCACAAATCCCAGCTTAGGAATTTCAGGGTTTTGGCAACTTGCATGAGGGTTTTGATGATGAAATTTCAGGGCTTTGACAACTTCCATGAGGGTTTTGAAGATGAAAATTGAAGTTTAAGGAAAAATTTCACCTCTGTTGGTGACCGTGTATTGCTCTTCATAATTTGTGTGTTGTATGTGATTAGAGAAATTATACACTGATTTTGACATTGTAATTAATAAAGTTGGTGGTTTAAATACACTATTGTTTTTGAAAATAGTGAATATAAGTAAATATTGAATTGATTTTAATTAAATTGATAATTTTATTTCAAAATAGGATGCAAGATTGAAGACTTGAATATATGTTTTTTTAAATCTTCACCATCCAAATAATTCAGTTGTTTCACTCTTAATCTATATTTATCTATTCCATCTATGTTAATCTATTCAAGTGATCCACATTTTGCCATTCGTTTTCGTTTTACTGAGTGATGCAGGTGTACTAATATATCTCATCATAAAAAATCATTGCACATAAATTTATTTATACCTCAAAATTTTAGATTTAAAGATCTGAATTTTAATTTATTTTTGCTCATTTTAGACATTTACTCATTTCAATATTAAAATAAATCCAATAAATCAACTTTTATAATAACAAAGACTCCAATCCAGGCAACCGGTTGCTTTTTCTATCTCCAGAGTTTTATTGGAAATCGCTGTAAGTGATTTGTTTTATGGCATCGTGGCATACTTGTAACAATGCCTTCTGGTTGATTCGAGACCTTTTCTGTTTTCTTTCTTGTTCGTTTGGCTATTGCAAGGTTTTTTTTGCCATACTTGAACTCTGAACCTCTTTTGATTCTTAATGTTGTTTCTTTGCCCTGTGGAATATTCATTTGTGCTTCTGAGCATCCTAACGCAAGAATGTAAGAAATTACAATTTCCTGCTTTTGCTTGCTGTGTAATTAATTTTTTTATTTTCATTAAATAGATTGCTATTGTACTCCAGCAGACTGTGTTTTTTCCTTTGAAATGCAGCAGTTAATAAACTATAGATATAGATATAAGATTTCTACATCTTCATGAAGACTTTCAGTGAGCAGAAGTTTCAGACTTTGCGGGATCATCTTGCAGTGAAGAACATAATTGCCTAGCAGCTGCCATTTTCTTCTTTTGATACATCATCTTTTGAGGGGGGGTTTGTTCCCATGTGGTTTTTCCTCTTTCCTTGTTTCTATTCAGTGTTCATTAGTTGCATTGTACATGAGTACGTAAAATGGACTAGTAGTTGGGAATCATTTTTTACTCCATAGTGATGTTCAGAGGGSGTGTTGGAGAAATTTTTATTTTCAGCACACTAGTTCAGTGGGAGTTAACTGACTAGTTCTATTTTAGACTTTCTAATCTTAGACCGTCACTATTATGCATGCATTCCTAATTATAGGATGTCATTGTCTATATGAGTGAAGATCACTCTGTAATGATCCCAAGCCAATTTATTTTCTTGGAATCACTAACTAATCACTGATTTGATTATTATTTGTTGTGTATGAGRTTGGCCATGAACATTTCGACCTTAGGGTTTATTTAGTTATTCAGCCATAGATTTATATAAGCATCATTGTGATCATATGAAGATCATCAACACTACACAAGATAAGAACCACAGGCAAATAGATAAACTTTATTATAAGAAAGCAAGCACCTGATACAATAGAGAAGCAGATCTGGAATAGATGGCTTCAAGACAATAATAGAGCTGCATACAAAAGTTCTCCCGGAGATACAAATCAAGCCTCCCAAACGCTGCAATAGAAGATAAGCGCTCAACTACAAAACCATGGTTGAAGCCTAACCCTCAAGCAATTGGTACGGCCCTGCTGACTGCTGGTATGGCCTGCTGAAGAAAAAGACCCCCAAGGGTTCATCCCTCCTGAGATAAAGACCTGCAAATGATGCCAAATCCTCTCCAAGGATAGTTCAAGACAATGGAAGCCTCCTCATGAAGTATGGAGCTCAAACACTGAAGCTTCCTCCTCAACTGCAGAAACCCTAGGATTGTACGGCCCTCCTGAAACCCTGAATATGGCCAATAGTACGGCCTAGCTGAATATGGGCTTTGAATTCTCTAAAACTCTCTCAGATGATAGATCGGGCCACCAAAAACACTTGAGAGAAGTTCGAAGATCATATCTATCCTACAGCCTTCTAGATATGAATAATATTGAATCACCAAATCGTCCCCTTCCTCCTGAAATCGTTCCAACTTGCAAATAGATGATAGGGACATGATGACTCCTCCAAGAAGCCTTCAAATTGATGAGTAAGGGCTTGTAAGCAAAAATCTAATGCTGGAATTCTCCAAGGCTCCTTCTCCTAGCTGGATCGAACTCTTCAACATATGGTGTACCCCTGCAAGAAAACCCTAGCTGGTATGGCCCTATTGATCCAACTGGTATGGCCCTGCTAGTCCTCCTGAATAAGTGATAGTTGTAGAATGGTGTGGGTGGAGTATTTCATCCCCGAGACCAAGCTTGGAGCTAGGTGAGTGGAATATTTCACCACTAAGCTACTCACTAGGGTTTGTAATATCAAAACCCCCAAAATTGTATGCTAAAGAGCATCAACAAACAAAATATCAAAATCCAAAATGAATTAGAGGTGCGCCCTAGCCTTCTCTTTATACTTTTCTTCTATTTCCATATTGAGTTAAGTTAACCCCTAGGGTTAACCCTAACTCAACCTCCAACGATTCTATTTCTTCATTGAGTTATCTTTTAACTCTTTTTACCTTTTTATTAAGTCAACTTAAAAATATAACCTTAGTTTGGTTGAATTTTCCCCTCAGTGTTAGAATATGGCCTAGTGGGGATGCCTAGGCCACTAAGTCTTTTCAAACCTCTTCATCAAGAGGTGGGGGACATTACAGTCTCCCCTACTGGAAATTGCTTGCCCTCAAGAAATTCTAAACCTGTTTCCCATACCACTTGTTCATTCTCCCACATGACATCCTCAATGGGTAGATCCTTCCATCTGATCAGGTATTCTTTGATGCTTATTTTCTTGAGGGTCTTCTCCTAAACCTATAGTATCTCTTCCAGAATCAAAACCAGTTTCCCTTTTTCATCCATGGGATGTAGCGCACCTCAATAGGTGTGATCTGTTGACTGATGGCCTTCTTCAGGTAGGACACATGGAAGACATTGTGTATCCTCTTGCCCTGTGGAAGCTCCAGCTCATATGCTATGGCTCCTATCTTCCTGTTGATTCTATAGTGTCCAAAGAAACATGGTTGTAGCTTCTTTGCTCTGCTTCTTTTTATAGAATCATGCCTGTATGGTTAGAGCCTTAGATAGACTAAGTCACCAACCTCAAAGGTACGGTCAACCTTGTGCTTGTCTGCTTGGAAATTCTGTTGGTTATGTGCTCTTTGTAGATGATCCTTCATCTCTCTGAGGATGTCTTGGCTTTGTTGTATCCAATCTTGTACCATTGGATCCCTGCTGTCTCCAAAAACAATCGCTACAAAAGATAGTGGGTCATAAATTTATAAGGCCTTGAATGGTGTCATGCCTATGCACACGTGTTGGGTGGTGTTGTAGCAATACTCTCCCAAGTGAAACCATCTGACCCATGCTTTCTGCTACCCTGCTACATAATTCCTGAGGTAGCCTTCTACCGACTTGTTGACTATCTCGGTCTATCCATTCGTCTGTGGGTGATAGCTAGTACTAGGGGTCAAGACCATACACACCAATCTAAACAACTCCTGCCAAAATGTACTCATGAACCTGCTATCCCTGTCACTGACAATGGTCTTGGGTAGGTTGTGCAACCTGGAAATCTCCCTGAAAAACAATTCATCCACCTGTGTTGCACTGAAGTCTGTGGATATGGAGAAGAAGTGTGCGAACTTCGTCAACCTGTCCACCACTACAAAAATGCAATCCTTCCCCTGTTTCCTTGGCAACCCAGTGATCAAATCCATGGATATGCTTTCCCACTTGTGCTCTGGAATGGGTAAGGGTTGCAGTAGTCCTGCTAGGTGAGTGTGCTCATCTTTGTTTTCCTGAAATGTAGTACACTCCTTGACATGCTTTATTACGTCCTCCTTGAGGCCCTTCCATGAGAACCTCTCTCTCACCTACCTATACATATTTCTAATCCCTTGGTTCCCTACCATTAGTGAGTCGTGACATGCCTGCAATACCTTGGCCTTGAAGGCCGATCCAGGAACCAAAAATATTTGGCCCTTGTAGTAGATCAGGTCATTGATAATCCTAAAGTTATCATCTTGTACCTGTTCATCCAATAGATGACAAGCAAACTGATCTTTTTCATACTCCATCACCAAGTGGTCCTTCCAGTCAACCGTTATACATGTCATGGAAAAAATGGATGGTCTCCTAGACAATGCATCAACCACCATGTTGTTCTTCCCTTTGACAAATTCAATGTCAAAGTCATAGGCCTATATTCTACTCACCCATTTATGTTTCCTTTCATTTAAGTCCTTCTGCTCCAATAAGTATTTAATATTGTTATGATCTGATTTGACCACAAAACTTGCACCTACCAGATATTGCCAGAATTTGGCTAGTGCGTGTATGATAGCCAAAATTTATTTGTCATAAATGTTGTAGAGTAGCTCAGGACTCCTGCGTTTTCGTCTCTCATAGGAAAGAGGGTGCATATTCCGCATCAGTATGAAACCTTTTCCTTCTCCTAAGGCATCACACTCCAAAGTGAAAGGTAGGCCAAAATCAGGAAGAGCTAGTACTGGGCACATGTTCATCACCTTTTTCATTTTATCCATCGTAATTTGAGCTTCTTCACTCCATTTGAAGGCTCCCTTCTTCGTCAAATCGTTCAAGGGTGCACACAACTGGGAAACCCTTTGACAAATTTCTTGTAGTAAGTGCATATGCCTAGAAATCGCCTTAGCTATGTGAGTGTCTTAGGGGTAGGCCACTCTATGATGGCTTTAATTTTCTCTTGATGCACCTGTACCCCTTTTTCTCCGATGATGTGTCCCAAGTAAATAACTTCTATCATTCCAAACTCACATTTGGAGTCTTTAGCGTACAGTGACTATTCCTCCATTATAGACAGAATTTGGTCCACATGTTGAAGGTGTTCCTCCCACGTCTTGTTGTAAATGAGAAAGTCATCAAAAATACGAACAAGTGCTTCCTCAGCTATTTGTTGAACACATGGTTCATGCAAGATTGGAATGTAGTTTGGGAATTGGTTAACCCTAAGGGCATCACCAAGAACTCATAATGGCTGTAATGACACCTGAAAGTTGTTTTTGAAATGTCCTCCTCCCTTATCTTGATTTGATGGTAGCCAGAATGAAGGTAAATCTTGGTGAAATAGACAGCTCCATGTAGTTCATCTAGAAACTCGTCAATTCTGGGTATAGGGTACCTGCTTTTTATTGTCTTTTTAGTCAAGGCCCTGAAGTCAATGCACATCCACATCTTCCCATATTTCTTCTTGACCAGCACTACTGAAGAAGCAAAAGGGATAGAGCTCGGACTGATGTGTCCCATATCCAGAAGTTCTTTGATGGCTTTCTAATCTCATCTGTATACTTCTTTGGATGCCTATATGGTGCGGTGATGATTGACTTAGCCCCTGCTTCCAACTCAAGAATATGCTCAAACCCCCTGTCTGGTGGCACCCCTAGAGGAATTGGTCCAAACACTTTGTATTGCTTGTCAAGGATCTCTTGGATATCTGGGGTGTATTGAACCTTACCCTTCTCATCCACACGTGTTGAAATCCTACATTTAGATGCATATACAATCTCCTCTCTCCTGAATATGGCTTCCATCCTCTTGGTCGTAACTATCTCGGCAAAATTACCTATCATGCCTCTGAGCACTACCTTTCGTCCACCCTCCTCTGTAAACAACATCTCCATGGTCTTGTAATTGGTGGTGATAGGTCCCAATGTGTTGAGCCATTGGACTCCAAGGATGATGTTAGTGTCTGGAAGGTCCATCACATACATGTCCTATACTAACTCATGCCTACCCAATGTAAGCCTCATACCTACAATGTACCTGCCACAAGGCATAGTGCTTCCACCTGCTACCTCCACCTTAAACCCTTCAAATCCTACCATGGGTATATGCCTCCTCTTCAACAGTGTTGAGTCAATGAAGTTGTGATAGGATCCCCCATCAATCAACAATTATACCCTCTGACCCTGGAATACTCCTCTCATCCTGAAGATGTTGAATTTGGGTACCCCATCGATAGATGCCAAGGTTGCTTTCCCCTCAGTCGTACTGTCATGTTCTATGACCACCTCCTCTATTGTATCTATGGTTTTGGCTTCTATGTTCTCGATTTGGCCATAATATTCCTCCTCCTCATTGTCTGAGGTCACCTCTATGTAGTGTACTTAGCCACGGCCCATGCACTTGTGTGATGGGTTCCAAGGTTCCTTACATGTGAAGCAAAGTTGTTTCCTTCTCATTTCCCTCCTAGTGTTATCATCCATTCTGCCACGAACCCTATCAAACCCTCTTGGGTCACGTCCCCCCTGGTTCATTGGAGGTCTCTTGTCTCTTCCTCCAGTGTTAAGGGGTGGCCTAGGTACAAATTTTTGTTTGGCAGCTAGTCCTAGGTCCCTTGTCTTCAAAATAACATCCTATAGGTTGGTAGGCTTGAAATCCTTTACCCAACCCTTCAAGGGTTCCATCAACCCCTCAGTGAAGAGCATCATGAGCTTGAATGGTGATATATCCTATACCATGACTACTAGCCTCTGAAATTTCTCAATGTATGCCTCAGTTGCACCTGTTTTCTTGAGCTGTGTGAGCTCCTAGAAAGGTAGTTCAGGATCCCCCTGATCAAATCTGTCAATGAGTCTTTGGGTGAATTTCGTGTAGGTCATTATCTGGTTGTGGCCTAGGGTGGTGAGTCCATGATACCACCATTCATGAGCCTTGCCATCCAAATACATAGTGGAAAATTTTATGGCCTCCATATCCCTCATGGGATTAAGCTGGAAATAAGTGTCTAGTTTTTGTACCCATGCTTGGGCTGTCATCTTTGTCGTACCATCGAAGTATGGAATTTCTATCTTCCTTGCTCTTCGTTCAAACTAAGAAATCCTCCTGTTGTTCGACCTGGGTTTTTTTCCGAGCTTGAGTTGGAAATACTGATCCAGGGACATCTGCCTCTGAATGATCATATCCAAGCCATAGTACTCCCTAGTACACTGTCCCATCTGCTCAAAAAAGTCATCCACCTGTTCCTACTATAATTGTTCATATGTGAATGTGGGAAAGAATGGCCTAGGTTTCGTCCCACTCCCCATCTGTCCATGTGACATATCCCCTCCATGGATTCCTTCGGACCTGGGAGCATTTTTTGGATTATACCTGACTTCCCCATGGGATCCACCAGCCTCTTCGTTTCCATACGTCTCAGGGTCTTTCCCTTGATGAGTCATCTTCATAAATAACTCGGTTATTCAAGTCTGGTTCTCATCAATCTTCCTTAGATTCTCGTCTACCTTCTTCAAAGTCTCAATGATTTCGGCTTGACCCCTTTGGTTTGTCTCCTGGATTTCCTGTAAACGGTGGACTAGGTTACCTTTTGTAAGGTTTATGGTTTGATGGAATTTTTCAAACTCGGCTGCCAAGAAGGAAAATCCCTGTGGCTCACGGTCATCTCCTGATCCCTCCATTTCGGCTTCTGTTTCACTAGCTAGCTTCTTCTTTTTTCCCATAAAGATACCACTATACCTCTGCATTCGCTAATCCTCACAGGTTTGGAGGATCAAAGATCTGATACCACTGTAATGATCCCAAGCCAATTTCTTTGCTTGGAATCACTAACTAATCATTGATTTGATTATTATTTGTTGTGTATGCAGGTTGTCCATGAACATTTCAGCCTTAGGGTTTATTTTGTTATTTAGCCATAGATGTATATAAGCATCATTGTCATCATATGAATATCATCAACACTACACAAGATAAGAACCACAAGCAAATAGATGAACTTTATTATAAGAAAGCAAGCACTTGATACAATAGAGAAACATATCTGGAATAGATGGCTTCAAGACAATAATAGAGTTGCATACAAAAATTCTCCCGGAGATACAAATCAAGACTCCCAAAGGCTGAAATAGAAGATGAACTCTCAAATACAAAACCAGGGTTTAAGCCTAACCCTCAAGCAACTGGTATGTCCCTGCTGGCTGCTGGTACAACCTACTGAAGACAAAGACCCCCAAGGGTTCATCCCTCTTGAGATAAATACCTTCAAATGCTACCAAATCCTCCCGAAGGATATCTCAAGACAATGGAAGCCTCCTCCTAAAGTATGGAGCTCAAACAATGAATCTTCCTCCTCAACTATAAAAACCCTAGGATGGTATGGCCCTCTCGAAACCCTAAATATGGCCAATAGTACAGCCTAGTTGAATATGGTCTCTGAATTCTCTGAAACTCTCTCAGATGATAGATCGGGCCACCACAAGCACTTGAGAGAAGTCCCAAGATCATATCTAGCCTATAGCCTTCTAGATCTGAATAATACTGAATCACCAAATCGTCCCCTTCCTCCTAAAATCGTTCCAACCTACAAATAGATGATAGGGACGTGATGACTCCTCCAAGAAGCCTTCAAACTAATGAGTAAGGTCTTGCAACTAAAACCCTAATGCTGGAATTCTCCAAGGCTCCTTCTCCTAGCTGGATCAAACTCTTCTTCAACATATGGTGCACCCCTGCAAGAAAACCCTAACTGTTATGTCCCTGCTGATCCAACTGGTATGGCCCTGCTAGTCCTCTTGAATAGATGATAGCTGTAGAATGGTGTGGGTGGAGTATTTCATCCCCGAAACTAAGCTTGGATCTAGGTGAGTGGCATATTTCACCACTAAGCTTCTCACTAGGGTTTGTAATATCAAAACCCTCAAAACTGTATGCTCGAGAGAATCAACAAGCAAAATATCAAAATCCAGAATGAATGAGAGGTGCGCCCTAGCCTTCTCTTTATACTTTTCTTCTATTTTACTGTTGAGTTACGTTAACCCCTAGGATTAACCCTAACTCAACCTCCAACGCTTCTATTTCTTCATTGAGTTATCTTTTAACTCTTTTTACCTTTTTATTAAGTCAACTCAAGAATATAACCTTAGTTTGGTTGACTTTTCCCCTCGGTGTGAGACTATGGCCTAGTGGGGATGCCTAGGCCACTAAGTCTTCTCAAATATCTTCATCAAGGGGTGGGGGACATTACACACTCATTCATTGATAAGATCATAATATGCATTGATTCTCATTCTTCATTGTGTATCTCTCTTCCTTTTCTTGATAAGCTTTGTTTGTACATGCTTTATCTAGATCTCCTATGTAGGTTTCCATGAAACACTAACGATTCATTCTCATAGGGTATGTAGTCTATCTTCCCCTCTTTAAGAAAATTATGCATTTAAAGAGGTTCTTGTTCTGTTACTTGTTTTCATCAAATCCTCATCTTCAAAGCTGGTATATGTGCACATATGTTTGTTAGATGTATCAACTAATAAATGATCATCACCCTCTAAGAAGTCGGTGATCTAGGAAACTTTAAACCAAGAACTTTATCCTGCAAGTATTCATTAAGAAAAAAATTATTTATTTAAATAATATAAAACAATGTTTAAAATAAGTATACATATTATTTATATCAAATTGGAGAATTCCTTACCACAATTTCAATTGGATTTGAATCGATTGTAGGATGCATATTACCCACTGGAATCTCATCATCTATGTAATGTATTTGTACAATCACTCATTTGAATTATTTCTTTCCATGACATATAGAACATCCACAAACAACAATTTTCTCAAAGTATTAATCCCATGTACTATAGTCCAGACCAACCTCTTTTTCAGTGCAATCCTTTGTTGTTTCTGCAAGATCCATTTTCATATCTTCTTCCACCCACCGTCCTTTACATGATTTAATAGTTTTAGGTCCATTTTCCTCTTTTTATTTTTTTAGTTGAATGCTCAAGATCTACATTTTCTCCAATCTCCATCTAAAATAATCAACAACATGCATTAATTTCTGACGAGATTGGATAATACACTATAAAATTTAATAATTTCGTGAAAAAACATGGATGTTTCAAAAAATGCCATCATATTAATTTTTCCTAAGTTAAGTCAAAATTAGAGTACCTGATGTCCTGCGTCATATGTTGTTTCTTCATTTGATATGACATGATCTATTTCCATAGCCTCATTTGGCTCCTATAATACACAACATAGTCAATAATGTTTAGTACACAAATTATATTATCTCAACGAATATGTTGTGCAACAAATTGATATCATTTTTTGGAGTTGAATTTTTTTTTGGAGTTAAAAAGTCACATTTTTGATAAATTGATATCATGTTTTGGAGTTGAATTTTTTTTTTTTTACGACCCTAGGTATTTACATCGAGCCAAAATTTCAACAAGAAAAGTATCCAACATCCCTATCCTACATGGCCATCCTAATTTTCAAACTTTTGCCTTGATCGTAGAATCACATTTAATCACCATTCTTTTGCATTTTCAACCAATAAGTTTGAGCTCAAAGGCCACATGGAAAAAAATGACTTTATCTCTTCTACGTTGTAGTATTTGTGAATTCATAAAGACCTTCCTCATTTGGTTGAGGTTTCTTTTTATTCTTACATTTATTGTATCTGCAAATTTCGTTGTCATATCCTCTTCCACCCACTTTCCTCTCTGTAATTTAGTAGGTCTACGTCGTCCACGTCCTCTTTGCATGGTCTTCTCTGGATCCTGTTACACAACAAAGACAATAATTTTTAGCACACCATTCAAATCCATTATCATCTAATAAGTTAGGGAAAATAGGACCACAAGTCAAAATTAGCTTGGGATCAAACACCCATACCATTGCATACCAATACCAATACCATTGCATGGAAATGTAATGCATACCAATACCAATACAAGTACCAATACCATACCATACCAATACCAATACCATTGCATGGAAATTTTATGCATTGGCCATGATATACATACCAATACAATACCAATACCAATACCATACCAATACCAATACCAATACTAATGCCATTGCCAATACCAATATCAATACTATTGCATTGCCAATACCAACACCAATACGCATATGCATTGCCAATACCAACACCAATACACATATGCATTGCCAATACCAATACCAATACGTATATGCATTGCCAATACCAACACCAATACACATATGCATTGCCAATACCAATACCAATACCATACCATTGCATGGAAATGGAATGCATTGGCAATGATATGCATACCAATACCATACCAATACCAATACCATACCAACATGCACATCACCAATATGTCCATCATTCCCATCACCAATACCATACCAGTACCAGTACAATACTAATACTATACCATTCCATACCAATACCAATACCAATACCATACCATACTATACCATACCATACTATACCATACCATACCATACCATACCAATAACAATAACATACTATACCATACCAATACCAATACCATACCAATATCATACCAATACCATACCATTGCATACCAATACCAGTACCATTGCATACCATTCCATGTCATACCAATACCAATACCAGTCCCATACCATACCAATATCAATACCATACCATTTCATACCAATACCAATACCATTGCATGGAAATGGTATGCATTGGCAGTGATATGCATACCAATACCATACCAATACCAATACCAATACCATACCAATACCAATACCAATAACATTGCATACCATTGCATAGAAATGGTATGCATTGGAAATGATATGTATACCAATACCAATACCATATCAATACCAATACCAATACCATATGAATATTGTACCATACCAATACCAATATCCATTTCCAATACCAATACCAATATGCATTTCCAATATGCATTACCAATACCAATACCAATAATACCAAAACCAATACCAATGTGCATTTCCAATACCCTTATGCCTTGCTAATACCAATAACAATACCATTGCCAATACCATTTCATACCAATACAACCAATACCATTGCATACCGATACCAATACCAATACCATACCATACCAATACAAATACCAATACTATTACAAATACCAATACAAATACAAATACCAATACCAATAACAATATCAATACCAATACCATACCAATATCATACCATTGCATACCAATACCAATACCATTGCATAACAATACCATACCAAAACCAATACCAATATGCATTTCCAATACCCTTATGCCTTTCCAATACCAATACCATTGCATACCAATATAGCCAATACCAATACCATTGCATACCAATACCAATATGAATACCATACCATACCATACCATACCAATACCAATACCATAACAATACCATACCATACCATACCATACCATACCAATACCATACTAATACAATACCATACCATACCATACCATACCGATAACATACCAATACCATACCATACCATACCAATAACACACCAATACCAATACCAATACCATACCATTGCATACCAATAACAATATCAATACCATACCAATACTGTACCATTGCATACCAATACCAATACAATTGCATACCATTGCATGATAATGGTCTGCATTGGCAATGATATGCATACCAATACCATACCAATATCAATACCATATTAAATACCAATATGATACCATACCAATACTAATACCATACCATACAATGCCATACCAATACCAATGCCATGCCATACCAATACCAATACCATTGCATACCATTGCATGACAATGGTATGCATTGGCAATGATATGCATACCAATACCATACCAATACCAATACCATACCATACCATACAAATACCAATACCAATACCATTAGAAATTATATTCATTGGCAATGATATGCATACCAATGCCATACCAATACCAAAACCAATACCACACCACACCACACCACACCAATACCAATACCATACCAGTACCATACCAATACCAATGCCAATACCAATACCAATACCATACCAATACCATACCATTAGATACCAATACCAAAACCATTGCATACCATTGCATGGACATGGTATGCATTGACAATGATATGCATACTAATACCATACCATACCATACCAATAACATTGTCAATACCAATACCAATATCATACCATTGCATACCAATACCAGTACCATTGCATACAACAATGGTATGCATTGGCAATGATATGCATTGGCAACGATATGCATACCAATACCATACCAATACCAATACCATTAAAATAACATGCCATACCCATATCAATACCAATACCATAGCCAAAAATGCCCAATAGAGTGTTCTTGAAAATTGACCTCATCTTCAGAAATTGCACTATGCCTCATTGACCAAAACCCTAGTGTCAGAGATATTCCAACAAATGGTTTTCCGGTTGACGAAATGATAGAGTAGGGGCCCCACTAACTGCAAATAGGTGCTCTTAATCCAATGCAACCGACGGTTCATGCATCTGAGTCCCGATTTGATTATCACGAGTTGCAACTTGCCTCCTCAAGACATTTAGGAACATGTGGTCAATTTGGTCCAGGAGCATGAAATCCAAACCGAGTAGCATAACGAACTTCCATAAGCTCTCGTAGGTCTGTTTCGACAAGGCCCACATGACTACACTAGCCAGAAAGACCCGACAAAGTGTTCTTGAAAATCGACCTCCACTTCAAAAATTGCACTATGCCTCATTGACCAAAACCCTAGTGTTGGAGATACTCCAACAAATGGTTTTCTGGTCAACGAAATGATAGCGTAAAATCCACAATAGCTGAAACTTGGTGCTCTGGATCCAATTCATTTGACAATTCATCCATTCGAGTCCCGATTTGAGTTTTATCGATAGTTGAAACTCA
>JZKD02S2124945.1:244782-263802 GCA_000966675.3 Picea glauca
AAACTTGGTCTAGGATGGATGCTGAGTCAAATCAATAGTATTCTCATTGTGGGCCTGTTCCTTGGAAGAGATAAAAATGTTGTACTCCTTCCAAATCGATTTAGGTACTGCCAAACGGGAAATGCAAAAAACATCAATGAAATGGAGTTAACTAATCGATGTATTGTTCTGGTTAAAAATTTGGGTTTGGGGCATGATCGTTGCTTAGTGAATAGGGTTCTTTGGGTATGAACGTTGTTTAGTGATGGAGCTGTGAACGATTATGGGAATTGTTTAATGTATATGCTCTAGTTTTTTCTAATTCAAACATATTCTTAACTACGCCCATATCCATTCACTTACAGCTACTAGCCAACAAGCAGGAGTCCTACGGTCAGGCCCATGGAAGAGTGAAGTCTGTGGGAGGCATTGGCAATAATATTTTTTTTTTTAATCGAACAACTCATCCATCATTTTGTTTCTCCCACTCATGTCTTGCTCAGATTGTGGATGATTACACTGCGGAGGAAGCTAGTTCTTCTCATACTTGATTATCTATCTTCGTTACAATGAAATAACCGATATACCCTTAATGAATCAAAAAACTAGAATGAAATGGTGGGTATGAATGAAAACATGCATATCTGCTCCTCTATATGAATGTATGAGATATACCGAACTCGTACATGTTAGACGAATAAGTTGAGTGATTTGCTCCGAAATTTGCTCCGTTGATTGATTTAGTTAACTGTTAGTTGTTTGCTTCCTTGTTTTTATCGCTGAGTTGAGTGAGACGCTTCGTTGTTTACGAAGCTTTCCTTTTGCATGTAATTCCTTTTAAATACCAATTCAATAATGAGATCTGAGTGGGTGTGTTTTGTGCATTCTGTCCTGGCAATTCGTTTTCTGTTATTGCTATTCTGTTATGTGGTTTTGTCAAATCGTTTTCTGTTTTCTCTGTTCTGCAATCCATTTTTCTATCTTCCGCAGATCTGTTTTTCATGGTATCAGAGCAGGCTGCAGATCTAGCCTCTGTCCAGCTTTCCGAATTGCAAAACGTTTTTCAGCAAGCTCTGTAAGAATTGCAAACTGTTTTTTTTCTGTGCAATTTTTTTTGCCGTCGGTATATAATTTTTTTGCGCAGAAAATGGCCAGCATGAGCACCGAGGCTCTCATGCAAGCACCTGGCTTGAACGGGTCAAATCATAGCACTTGGGTAGCCAAGATGAAATTTTTTCTGAGCTGTCATGAATGCTTAGAGATTGTCGAAGATGGAGTTACCTTGCTGAAAGATGAAGATCGAGATGCATTAGATTGGTATGCGAGACGCACTTACACAGAAGTGGTCAAGAAAAATGCAAAAGCCTTATGGCTTATCTTTCAGGGGGTGGATGAGTCCATCTTTCCTAAAATTGAAGGTGAGAGCACCGCCAAAGGAGCATGGGATAATCTCATGAATATCTATCAAGGAACCAAGAAAGTGAAGACCATCAAGTTGAAAACTTTGCGACGACACTTTGAAACATTGTCTATGAAAGATACAGATACAGTCGACCAATTTATGATGAGTGTAAAGCACCTCGTCCATCAAATCTGAAGTCAAGGTGAAGACATTCCCGATCAGAAAATTGTGGAGAAGGTATTGCGAAACCATCCTGAAAAATTTAATATGGTTGTTGTTGCAATCGAGGAATCGAAGGATCTCACTACGTTTACCATAGATCAGCTGTTGGGCTCTCTTTTATCACATGAGGAAAGATTGCAGAGAGAAAACACTTCATTGGAATCAGCTTTCCAAATGCAAGCCACCATAAGCAAAGGTCGAGGCCATGGTGGAAGAAGCAAAGGACGAGGAAGAGGTTGGCGAGGCAGATCCCAGCCACAAAATGCTTCGCATGCAGACCCACATCAGTCGCATACAAGATCTTCCTATGATAGAGGTCGAGGCAGAGGTCGCACTCAGGCATGGGTTGACAAATCAGAAATTCAGTGTCATTACTGTAATAAGTTTGGACACTGCAAGTTCGAATGTTATAAAAGACCTACGAATCGAGAGCATGGAACCACACATGTTGCAGAGGAAGAGAAAGTGCAAGAAACCATGTTTTACTCCTGCCATGCGACTACAGAACCAACCGATTCAGATGTGTGGTTGGTCGACAGTGGTTGCAACAATCATATGATAGGTAACAAAGATCTATTTTCGTCTTTTGATAGTTCTGTCAAAAATAAAGTAAAGTTGGGGGATGATCGTTTGGTGAATGTTCAAGGAATGGGTANTTGAAACAATGTCTATGAAAGATACAGAGACAGTTGACCAGTTTATGACGAGTGTAAAGCACCTCGTCCATCAAATCCGAAGTCAAGGTGAAGACATTCCCGATCAGAAAATTGTAGAGAAGTTATTGCGAAGCCTTCCTGAAAAATTTAATATGGTTGTTGTTGCAATCGAGGAATCAAAGGATCTGACTACGTTTACCATAGATCAGCTGCTGGGTTCTCTTTTATCACATGAGGCAAGATTGCAGAGAGAAAACACTTCATTGGAATCAGCTTTCCAAATGCAAGCCACCATAAGCAAAGGTCGAGGCCGTGGTGGAAGAAGCAGAGGACGAGGAAGAGGTTGGCGAGGCAGATCCCAGCCGCAAAATGCTTCGCATGCAGACCCAGATCAGTCGCATGCAAGATCTTCCTATGATAGAGGTCGAGGCAGAGGTCGCACTCAGGAATGGGTTGAAAAATCAGAAATCCAGTGCCATTACTGTAAGAAGTTTGGACACTATAAGTCTGAATGTTATAAAAGACCTACGAATCGAGAGCATGGAACCGCACATGTTGCAGAGGAAGAGAAAGTGCAAGAAACCATGTTTTACTCCTGCCATGTGACTACCGAACCAACCGATTCAGATGTGTGGATGCTCGACAGCGGTTGCAACAATCATATGACAGGTAACAAATACCTATTTTCGTCTTTTGATAGTACTGTCAAAAATAAAGTAAAGTTGGGGGATGATCGTTTGGTGAATGTTTAAGGAATGGGTACCATTTCTGTACTCTCTAAGAATAATGAAAAGAAATGCATCCGAGAGGTGTATTATGTCCAAGGTCTTAAGCATAATTTGATTAGTGTAGGCCAGCTCTCTCANCCAATATCAATACCATATTAAATACCAATATGATACCATACCAATACTAATACCATACCATACAATGCCATACCAATACCAATGCCATGCCATACCAATACCAATACCATTGCATACCATTGCATGACAATGGTATGCATTGGCAATGATATGCATACCAATACCATACCAATACCAATACCATACCATACCATACAAATACCAATACCAATACCATTAGAAATTATATTCATTGGCAATGATATGCATACCAATGCCATACCAATACCAAAACCAATACCACACCACACCACACCACACCAATACCAATACCATACCAGTACCATACCAATACCAATGCCAATACCAATACCAATACCATACCAATACCATACCATTAGATACCAATACCAAAACCATTGCATACCATTGCATGGACATGGTATGCATTGACAATGATATGCATACTAATACCATACCATACCATACCAATAACATTGTCAATACCAATACCAATATCATACCATTGCATACCAATACCAGTACCATTGCATACAACAATGGTATGCATTGGCAATGATATGCATTGGCAACGATATGCATACCAATACCATACCAATACCAATACCATTAAAATAACATGCCATACCCATATCAATACCAATACCATAGCCAAAAATGCCCAATAGAGTGTTCTTGAAAATTGACCTCATCTTCAGAAATTGCACTATGCCTCATTGACCAAAACCCTAGTGTCAGAGATATTCCAACAAATGGTTTTCCGGTTGACGAAATGATAGAGTAGGGGCCCCACTAACTGCAAATAGGTGCTCTTAATCCAATGCAACCGACGGTTCATGCATCTGAGTCCCGATTTGATTATCACGAGTTGCAACTTGCCTCCTCAAGACATTTAGGAACATGTGGTCAATTTGGTCCAGGAGCATGAAATCCAAACCGAGTAGCATAACGAACTTCCATAAGCTCTCGTAGGTCTGTTTCGACAAGGCCCACATGACTACACTAGCCAGAAAGACCCGACAAAGTGTTCTTGAAAATCGACCTCCACTTCAAAAATTGCACTATGCCTCATTGACCAAAACCCTAGTGTTGGAGATACTCCAACAAATGGTTTTCTGGTCAACGAAATGATAGCGTAAAATCCACAATAGCTGAAACTTGGTGCTCTGGATCCAATTCATTTGACAATTCATCCATTCGAGTCCCGATTTGAGTTTTATCGATAGTTGAAACTCACCTGCTCAGGGCATTCAAGGACATGTGGCCAATTTGGTCTAGGGGCATAAAATCCAAACCGAGAAGCTTAATGGAGTTTTGTAAGCTCCTACAAGTCTGTTTGGCCAAGGCCCATGCGACTACACTAGAAAAAAATGTCTGAGAGAGTGTTCGTGAAAATCAACCTCATCTTAAGAAATTGCATTGTGCCTCATTGACCAAAACCCTAGGGTCGTAGATACTCCCAAAAAAAAAAAATCAATCGATGGAATGATAACATAGGGGCCCTACAAGATGAAACCCGATACTCTTAATCTAATGCAACTGACGATTTTTGCATCTGAGTCCCAGTTTGAGTTTTATCGTGAGTTGCAACTCACCTCCTTGAGCCATATAGGGAAATGTGGTCAATTTGGTATGGGGGCATAAAATTCAAACCGAGTAGCATAATTGACTTCCATAAGCTCCTGCAAGTCTATTTGGCTAAGTCCCACGTGACTAAACTAGCCAAAAATACCCAACACAATGTTCTTGAAAATTGACCTCCTCTTCAGAAATTGCAGTATGCCTCATTGAACAAAACCCTACTATTGGAGATACTCCAATTTTTTTTTTCCAGTCAACAGAATGATAACATAGGAGCCTTAATAGTTGAAACCAGGTGCCCTGGATCCAATGCAACTGATGGTTCATGCATATGAGTCCCGGTTTTATTTTTATCGATAGTTGCAACTCGCCTCCTCAAGCCATTCAAGGACATGTGGTCAATTTTGTTCGAGGGCATAAAATCCAAATCGAGTAGCATAAGAAAGTTTTGTAATATCCCACAAGTCTGTTTGGAAAAGGTCCATGCAACTACACTAGCCAAAAATTCCCGACATAGTGTTCTTGAAAATCGACCTCATGTTCAAAAATTGCATTATGCCTCATTGACCAAAACCCTAATGTCGAAGATACTCCAACAAATGGTTTTTTGATCAATGGAATGATAGCATAGGGGTCCCACTAGCTGAAACACAGTGCTCTAAATCCAATGCAACTGACCGAACATACTCCAACAAATGGTTTTCTGGTCGACAAAATGATAGAGTAGGGGCCCCACTTGTTGAAACATGGTGCTCTGAATCCAATTCAACTGACGTTTCATGCATCTGAGTCCTAGTTTGAGTTTTATCACAAGTTTCAACTCACCCCCTCAAACGATTTAGGGACATGTGGTGAATTGAATCTGGGGGCATAAAATCCAAACCGAGTAGCATAATAGATTTGCGTCATCTCCCACAAGTTTGTTTGGCCAAGGGACACATGATTACACTAGCCAAAAACTCCCAACAGAGTGCTCTTGAAAATTGACCTCATCTTTAGAAATTGCACTATGCCTCATTGACCAAAGCCCTAGTGGCGAAGATACTCCAACAAATGGTTTTTCGGTCAACAGAATGATAGCGTAGGGGGCCCACTAGCTGAAACCCCGTGCTTTGAAGCCAATGCAACTGATGGTTTGTGCATATGAGTCTCGGTTTGAGTTTTATCACAAGTTTCAACTCGTCTCCTCAAACCATTTAGGGACATGTGGCCAATTTGGTTCAAAGGCATAAAATCCAAACCGATCATCATAACGAACTTTCGTAAGCTCCTGCAAGTCTATTTAGCCACCTTACACCACTATACTTATTTGTCCACCTAAATTCATTCATAAAATCATGTTTCATGGATACGACCATCTACGATACTCTTTATTGAATTTACGGTCTTTATTATGTGTGATGCAACTCAAATTTCTTTGTATGTTGAGTATGTACCAACATGTACTCCATCAAAATGAAGGGACCAACAAGCATGTTTCACAATTTTTTACTCACCCTTGAGTCAATTCTGTCTTGTTTCCCCAAATGAAGTTCCCAACTATGGGATAACCATTGATATAAAGATATCCTGGCCCATGAACTGACACTTAATCATGCACTTTACCAACACATATTATAGGTAAACTAAAGATAGGTTTGACCCACCATAAGAAATAGTTAACAGGTTGTTTATATGTACATATTATACCTAGTTTGGAGAGTGTAAGTTCCTCAGATTGTTATTTCCAACATGAGATACTAAGAGTCTTATTGAGATTTATTCATCATGTATCTGCTTTACTATTGTTATCTAAATTGAGCTCCTAGGTTTGTTAATGTTACCACCCATTTTTCTAATGGTTGTAGCACAACTACCACGTGTAACAACATTTCATCCCTACAAGATTATTTCTTAGTTCCTTGATAGATGTCACAAGATTGAACATATTCTAAGTATTTCATGATGAATCTCCCATAAAATTCTAAGTAATTTTTTATCCATGATGCAACATCAAAGAATGCCATATACTGTGAGCTTGTACAAATGACCTATTTATCTAATAGTTGGTCACGAAGAAAACCAATTGTTTCTTCTATGTTGTCAAGTACCCTTGTGGAACAACACCTATGGTGAGAAAAATAATTATCTCATCCAAATAATTTGTTACCATGTCATGTCACCAAACATGTGCTATGTCACATGTTCTCAAAGTTGAGACCCTGTGAGATAAACCCATTGCATTATATCTTGACTACAAAGCACATTTGGCAGGAAGTGAAGAATCAGTGCAATATCAACACCATCAACACATACACAGATGAATTTTTACGCTTTCTAAAGAAAAATAAGAGTGAAGACAATGATGAATTACAAAGGTTTATCATCATGGTCCATGAACCACTAATCCTCTCAACCTTTACTACACAAAAGAAACACAAATGTTTCATACCTTCAAACTGAGAAAAACCCTAGTTCTCAAAATCGATGAAAAAAACAACTTCTGAGGCATGGGATCCAGGAGTCAGGGGTGTGCTAGCTGAAATTATATGCCAGGAATCCAACGAAAATGAAGGTTCCTCAATCAGAGTCTTGAAATTTTTTATATGCCCAGTTGCAAGTCGCATCCCAAACCATTTCGGGGACTATTGGTCAATTCCTCCTCAGCACATAAAAGCCTAACAAAGAAGCATTTTTGAGTTCCGTGAGATGTTGCAAGATTGTTTAGGCATGGAATAGGTGAACACATTATACATCTTCTCTCGAGGGATGGTTTCATAAATTGGACCCCTTAATCCAAACGCTGCATTGCTTCAAACTCAAAAAAACACTAGTTCTCGAAATCATTGAGCAAAATAAATTCTAATGAATGGAACCCAGGAGTGAGGGATGCTCTAGATGAAATATTATCCTAGTAATCCATCTGATTCAATGGTTCCTTGATTCAAGGCTTGGTTTTCATTTTATTCCCAGTTACAAGTCACATCCCAGACCATTTCAGGGACTCTTGGCCAATTTCTCCTTAGGGCATAATAACCCAAAAACCAGCATTTTTGAGTTCCATGAGATGCTACAAGCCTGTTTAGGCATGGAATAGGTGACCACATTTTCCATCTACTCCTGAGTTATTTTTTAATAAATTGGACCCCTAAATCCAAATGTTGTGTTGCTTCTTACTCAACAAAACCCTACTTCTAAAAATTGATGAAAAAACAACTTCTGAGGGATTTGACCGAAAAGTGAGGGGTGCTCCAGCTAAAATCTTATGCCAGGAATCCAACAGATTCGAAGGTTCCTCAATCTGATTCTCGGTTTTCATGATATTCCCAGTTTCAAGTCGCATCCCAAACCATTTCGAGGAATCTTGGTCAATTCTTCCTCAAGGCATAAAATATAACGAAGCATCATTTTTTAGTTCCATGAGATGTTGCAAGCTTGTTTAGGCATGGACTAGGTGACTAGAATATCCATATTCTCCGGAGGGATAGTTTCATAAATTGGACCCCTTAATCCAAATGTTGCATTGCTTTAAACTGAGAAAAACACTAGTTCTCAAAATCAATGAGTAAAGAAACATTCGTGGCATGGCACTTGGGAGTGAGGGGTTCTCTAGCTGAAATCCTATCCCAATAATCCATCGGAGTCGAAAATTCCTCAATCCGAGTCTCATTTTTCATTTTATTCTCAGGTGCAAGTCACATCCCAAACCATTTCAGGGACTCTTGGCCAATTCCTCCTCAGGGCATAAAACCCTAATGAAGCAACATTTTTGAGTTCCATGATATGTTGAAAGTTTTTTTAGACATCGACCATGTGACCACATTGTCCATCTTCTCCCAAGGCATGGTTTCATAAATTGGACCCCTAAATCCAAATGCTGCATTGCTTCTTACTAAGCAAAACCCTAGTTTTGAAAATCGATGAAAAAAAAACTTTCGAGGGATTGGACCCAAGAGTGAGAGGTTCTCTAGCTTAAATCCTATTCTATGAATCCAACGAAGATGAAGGTTCCTCAATATGAGTCTCGATTTTCGTTATATTCACAGTTGCAAGTCACATCCCAAACCGTTTCGGGGACTCTTGGCTAATTACTCCTTACGGCATAAAAAACTAACGGATTAGAATTTTTGAGTTTCGTGAGATGCTACAAGATTGTTTAGGCATGGAATAGGTGACCACATTGTCCATCCACTCCCAAGGAATGGTTTCATAAATTGGACCCCTTAATCGAAATCTTGCATTGCTTCAAACTGAGCAAAACAATAGTTCTTGAAATCAATGACTAAAGCAACTTTTGTGGCATGGCACCCAACAGTGAGGGGTGATCTAGCTAAATTCCTATCCCAGTAATCTAATGGATTCGATGGTTCCTCAATATGAGTCAGGGTTTTCATTTTATGTCCTCTTGCAAGTTGCATCCCAAACCATTTTGGGCACTCTTGACCAATTCCTCCTCATGGCATAAAATCCTAACGACGCAACATTTTTGAGTTCCGTGAGATCCTGCAAGATTTTTTAGGCATGGACTACGTGACCAAATCGTCCATCCACTCTCAAGGCATGGTTTCATAAATTGGACCCCTAAATCCAAATGCTACATTGCTTCAAACTGAGTAAAACACTAGTTCTCAAAATCGATGAAAAAAACAACTTCTGAGGGATTGGACCCAGGAGTGTGGGGTGCTCTAAATGAAATCCTATGCCAGGAATACAACATAGATGACGGTTCCTCAATCAAAGACTCATTTTTTGTTATATGTCTAGTTGCAAGTTGTACCCCAAACCATTTCGAGGACTCTTGGCCAATTCCTCATTACGGCATAAAAACCTAATGTAGCATCATTTTTTATTCATGTGAGATGCTGCAATCTTGTTTAGGCATGGAATATGTGACCACATTGTCCATCTAGTCTCAAGTCATGGTTTCATATTTTGGACCCCTAAATCTAAATGTTGATTTGCTTCAAGCTGAGAAAAATCCTAGTTCTCATAATCGATGAAAAAAACAACTTATGAGGGATTGGACCTGGGAGTGAGGGGTGCTCTAGCTAAAATTCTATGCCAGGAATCCAACGGAGAAAACAATCCCTCAATACGAGTCTCGGTTTTTGTTATATGCCCTGTTGCAAGTCGCATCCCAAATCATTTCAGGGACTCTTGGCCAATTCCTCCTCAGGGCATAAAAACCTAACGAACCAACATTTTTGAGTTCCGTGAGATGATGCAAAATTGTTTTGACATGGACTAGGTGACCACATTTTCCATCCGTTCCTGAGGCACGGTTTCATAAATTGGACCCCTTAATCCAAATGTTGCATTGCTTGAAACTGAGAAAAACACTAGTTCTCAAAATCAATGAGTAAAGAAACTTCCAGGGCATGGAACCCGAGAGTGATGGGTTCTATAGATGAAATCCTATCCCAGTAATCCATCGGATTCTATGGTTCCTCAATTTGAGTCTCATTTTTTGTTTTATGCCCAGTTGCAAGTCGCATCCCAAACCATTTCGGGGACTCTTGGCCAATTCCATCTCAGGGAATAAAATCATAACAGAGTAGCATTTTTGAGTTCCATGATATGTTGCAAGATGTTTTAGACATGGACTAGGTGACCACATTTTCCATCCGCTCTTGAGGCATTGTTTCATAAATTGGACCCATAAATCCAAATGTTGCATTGCTTCAAACTAATCAAAACACTAGTTCTCAAAATCAAAGAGAAAAACAACTTCCGAGGGATTGGACCCATGACTGACGGGTACTCTAGCTGAAATCCTATCCCTATAATCCAACAGAGATGATGGTTCCTCAATCCGAGTCTCAGTTTTCATTATATGCTCAGTTGCAATTCCCATCCCAAACCATTTCGGGGACTCTTGGCCAATTCCTCCTCAAGGCATAAAAACCTAACAGACCAACATTTCTAAGTTTCATGAGATGATGCATGATTGTTTAGGCATGGATTAGGTGACCACATTTTTCATCCACTACCGAGGCACAGTTTCATAAATTGGACCCCTTAATCGAAATTTTTCATTGCTTCAAACTGAACAAAACACTAGTTCTCGAAATCAATGAGTAAAGAAAATTCCATTGAATGGCACCCGAGATTGATGGATGCTCTAGCTGAAATCATATCCTAGTAATCCATTGGATTTGAAGGTTCCTCAATCTGAGTGTCGGTTTTTTTTTTATTCCCAGTTGCAAGTCCCATTCCAAACCATTTCAGGGAGTCTTGGCCAATTCCTCCTTAGGGCATAAAAGCCTAATGGAGCATCATTTTTTAGTTTCATTAGATGTTGAAATATTTTTTAGGAATGGAATAGGTGACCATGTTTTCCATCCGCTCCTGAGCCATGGTTTCATAAATTGGACCCTAAATCCAGATGCTACATTGCTTCAAACTGAGAAAAGCTCTAGTTCTCGAAATCGATGAAAAAAACAACTTCTGATGGATTGGACCCGAGAGTGAGGAGTGATCTAGATGAAATCCTATGCCACGAATCCAACTAAGACGATAGATCCTCAATATGAGTCTTTGTTTTCATTATATTCTCAGTTGCAAGTCGCATCCCAAACAATTTTGGGGACTCTTGGCCAATTCCTCCTCAAGAAATAAAAACCTAACAGAGAAACATTTTTGAGTTCCATGAGATGTTGCAAGCTTGTTTAGGCATGGAAAATGTGACCACATTTTCCATCATCTCCATATTCATGATGTCATAAATTGGACCCCTAAATCCAAATCATGCATTGCTTCAAACTAAGAAAAACCCTAGTTCTCAAAATCGATGAAAACATCAACTTCTGAGGGATTGGACCCAGGAGTGAGGGGTGTTATAGCTGAAATCATATGCCATAAATACAATGGAGACTATGTTTCTTCAATGCAAGTCTCAATTTTCACTATATGCCCAGTTGCAAGTCGCGTCACAAACCATTATGGGGACTCTTGGCCAATTCCTTCTCAGGGAAGAAAAACCTAACAGAGCAACATTTTTGAGTTCTCTGAGATGATGAAATATTGTTTAGGCATGGAATAGGTGACCAAATTGTCCATCCAATCCCAAGGCACTTTTTCATAAATTGGACCCCTTAATCCAAATGTTGCATTGCCTAAACCTGAGCAAAACACTAGTTCTCGAAATCAATGAGCAAATCAACTTTCGAGGCATGTAACCCATGAGTTGTTGATACTGAGAGGNTATCTAAGATATTTGTGGAGGATTTGAAGGGATAGGTTGAGAGAAAAGTGGATCTATAATTATGAGTTTGTTATCTTTATTCATGTATAAATAAGCGGGTTCTCTCCTCATTTGAGAGGAGGCCTCTCTCTAGAATGGAGAATAGAAGAATAGAGTGATTGAGATTTGATTCATAGTCTTGTAGTTTTGAGATAGTGATTTTCATTATTTGTCATGTATTGGATTCTTTTAATGCAAGATTTTACTTTCTCATAGTGTTTTGTCGTTTACCTTTTTGTCGTGTGTTGTTGTAGATGTTTTTAAAATGCTTTCATTAGATTTAATTTACGCACTTTCATGTTTTCATAGATTAATTCTAGATTTCATGCTTTCTTAGTTAGATTAAGTTTTTACTTTCATAGTTAGATTATGTCTCATTTGATTTCGTAGATTCAGTTTTAGTCTCAAGTTTATGTAGCATTAGGATAGTTTCCTTTCATAGATTAGTTGCATATTTTGTGCTTTCTTAGGTTTAGATTCAACGACAATAGTTTAACATGTTTCTTTTCAATCATTAGCATAGATTAGAAATCTTCTTACCCTGCATATACTTTGCGTACATCTCATAAGATTACAACTCCAAATTGATAATTTATGTCGCAATTATTATCATATAATTCGCTCGACAAAAGGCATGACATAGCATGGCAAGGTAAGGCATGATATGGAAAGGCATGGTATGGAAATAAAAGGCATGGAAAGTGAATTCAAGGCATGGCAAGTGAATGCAAAGCATGGCATTGCAAGGGATGGTATGGAGGGGTATGGCATGGAAAGACATACCATACAATAGCAAGGCATGGAATGGCATGGAAAGGCATGTCATGTCATGACAAAGAAAGACATGGAATTGCATGGAAAGGAATGGCATGGCATGGCATGTAAAGGCAAGGCAATGGATGACATGGAAAGTCAAGGAACTACAAGGTATGGTATGGCATGGAAAAGAAATGAATGATATGGAAAGGAATGGTATGGAAAGACAAGGCATGCAAAGTGAATGTAAGGCATGGTATGGAGACGCCTGGAAAGGAAAGGCATATGATATGATAGAAATGCATGGGATGGAACGACAAGGCATGGCATGGAATGACAAGGCAAGGCATCGCAAGGAAAGGCATGCAAAAGAAAAGGTATGGCATGGCATGGCAAGACAAGAAAATGCATGACATGAAAAGGGAAGGCAATGCATGGCATGACAAGGAAAGGGATGGCATGGAAAGACATGCAAAGGAAAGGCATGACATGACATGGCATGGCGAGGAAATGTATGGAAATGCAAGGCATGGCATGGCATGGTAAGGAAAGGAAATGCATGGCAAGGAAAGGAAATTCAAGGCATGACACCACAAGGCATGCAAAGGAAAATCATGGCAAGACATGGAATGGCATGGCAAGGAAAGGAAAGGAAATACACCTTGATACCTTTTATTACATTTTTGTCATAATTTTCAACCCTTTAGGGCTTGATGTATTGAATTTTTTCTTTGGAAGGATTGACATTTGTATGTGGTCTAGTTGAATGAGTATCGAGAGCATATTCAAAATTACCTATAAACTAGTTAATTCTCAAAGGACTTTTGAATCATATTACAATGGGCCAAAATGTCCTAGAAAAATATTCATTTGTGAAATATAAGAGAAGAAGATATATAGACCAATTAACTCTCAAAGTATTTTTATAGACAAACATAACCATATATAGCACAAAATGGAGAATATTGGCACTTAAAATTATGTAATAGAATTTACAATTGATAGTTCAAATGTATAACACATTTTTTTACGATCTTTACTAACATTTATTGGAATTGTTGTGTGTTTTACAACATTGGAATGACTTCTTATTTGTAACTTATTTGAAATTTTATTATGGTATGTGCACTTTGATATGATGTAATATGATTATGGTTTCATTTCATATGTTGTAATATNTTCATAGTTAGATTATGTCTCATTTGATTTCGTAGATTCAGTTTTAGTCTCAAGTTTATGTAGCATTAGGATAGTTTCCTTTCATAGATTAGTTGCATATTTTGTGATTTCTTAGGTTTAGATTCAACGACAGTAGTTTAACATGTTTCTTTTCAATCATTAGCATAGATTAGAAATCTTCTTACCCTGCATATACTTTGCGTACATCTCATAAGATTACAACTCCTAATTGATAATTTATGTCGCAATTATTATCATATAATTCGCTCAACAAAAGGCATGACATAGCATGGCAAGGTAAGGCATGATATGGAAAGGCATGGTATGGAAATAAAAGGCATGGAAAGTGAATTCAAGGCATGGAAAGTGAATGCAAAGCATGGCATTGCAAGGGATGGTATGGAGGGGCATGGCATGGAAAGACATACCATACAATAGCAAGGCATGGAATGGCATGGAAAGGCATGTCATGTCATGACAAAGAAAGACATGGAATTGCATGGCAAGGAATGGCATGGCATGGCATGGAAAGGCAAGGCAATGCATGACATGGAAAGTCAAGGAACTGCAAGGTATGGTATGGCATGGAAAAGAAATGAATGATATGGAAAGGAATGGTATGGAAAGACAAGGCATGCAAAGTGAATGTAAGGCATGGTATGGAGACGCCTGGAAAGAAAAGGCATATGAAATGATAGAAATGCATGGCATGGAACGACAAGGCATGGCATGGAATGACAAGGCAAGGCATCGCAAGGAAAGGCATGCAAAAGAAAAGGTATGGCATGGCATGGCAAGACAAGAAAATGCATGACATGAAAAGGGAAGGCAATGCATGGCATGACAAGGAAAGGGATGGCATGGAAAGACATGCAAAGGAAAGGCATGACATGACATGGCATGGCGAGGAAATGTATGGAAATGCAAGGCATGGCATGGCATGGTAAGGAAAGGAAATGCATGGCAAGGAAAGGAAATTCAAGGCATGACACCACAAGGCATGCAAAGGAAAATCATGGCAAGACATGGAATGGCATGGCAAGGAAAGGAAAGGAAATACACCTTGATACCTTTTATTACATTTTTGTCATAATTTTCAACCCTTTAGGGCTTGATGTATTGAATTTTTTCTTTGGAAGGATTGACATTTGTATGTGGTCTAGTTGAATGAGTATCGAGAGCATATTCAAAATTACCTATAAACTAGTTAATTCTCAAAGGACTTTTGAATCATATTACAATGGGCCAAAATGTCCTAGAAAAATATTCATTTGTGAAATATAAGAGAAGAAGATATATAGACCAATTAACTCTCAAAGTATTTTTATAGACAAACATAACCATATATAGCACAAAATGGAGAATATTGGCACTTAAAATTATGTAATAGAATTTACAATTGATAGTTCAAATGTATAACACATTTTTTTACGATCTTTACTAACATTTATTGGAATTGTTGTGTGTTTTACAACATTGGAATGACTTCTTATTTGTAACTTATTTGAAATTTTATTATGGTATGTGCACTTTGATATGATGTAATATGATTATGGTTTCATTTCATATGTTGTAATATTAGAAATATAACACAAAAATTACATATGGCATGAAATAAATAATAACTTTTCATTTTGAATGTTCTTTTTTGCAGAACATGGGTCTTCCAGAAGATCCAGTTGATACTCATGAGATAGATCCATATTAGAATGGGTCTAATATAGAAACGGGAGATGATGATGATGAGAAAGATGAAGAATACTCTATGAATGACGACGATGATGACCATAGTGATTATGATCAAGATAATGATGATGACCTAGTTGTTGGTAGTAGCCAGTGACATTGATCATATAGACTCCATCATTGATCATTGTTGATATATTGTTATGATGCATATTTTCATGTTTACTATCATTTTCACCTGCAATACCATATTATTGAGTTTTATCATTTTGACATTTATCATTTTTACTTATATCATTTAGACATATATCATCTTAACTTACATCAATTGTTGGGCGTGTATCATTCTGACATGTTATTGATCTACTGTCATATTTGACTTTCAGTTATTTTAGTTATATATGATGATGATCTTATCAGTATTAAAGATAGAATTTGTTTGAAATGATAATCATCTAATATTGATATATTTGACTAGTTTTAATTATAGATGATGATCATGTTATAAACATTATCTTGTTATTTTATATATATTGTATGTTGTAGATTTTATTTTTAGATGGATATTTAATAAGTATAATGATGTTGTTAGTTTGTATGGATGTCTAGTTCCCTAAAATTTCTTTATAAAATCTATCATATAAAATACTTCAAATGCAATATGACTTACTCTATAATAATGTAAGTTTTTTAAGATGCATGATATATATATATATATATATATATATATATATATATATTAACTGGATCGGTTATGTTTTTTATTTATTTGAATATGAAAGGAGGGGTCTTTGCCAAGGCAGCCCCAGATACATAGGTGTTAGCCAACATTTTCAGCTTCATTGTTACACTCTCTTCAAGGAATTTGATAGTTGTTGTCGTCATTGATGAGAATCTGCCCTTTAGTGAGGGTGCATCCTTTGTTTGCCATCCGATCCRCTTCTCCATTCAGGTTTCTGAGAATATGATAGAACTTAATGGAGGTGAAAGCTTGAAGGACTCTTTTCACTCTACCCAGTGTTTTGTTGAGGCTAGCGTTGTTGAAGAGGTCCTCCAAATTTAATTTTTTAATAAGAAGCTCTGAATCTCCAAAGATTTGGAGATCTTTGTCTCCCTTTTCTCTTGCTATTAGGCAAGCTCTAAGGATGCCGAGGATATCTGCCTGGTTATTGGTCTTCTGTCCAAGGCCCCAGCAGAAGCAGTCTCTTAGGATCCCGTCCGGTGAGTAAATGATCCCTCCAGCACCAGGGTTTCCGGGGTTTCCTTTGGAGGCCCCGTCAAAGGAGATTGTGGTAAGATATTTAGATTTCCACCAGTTTGTGAAGCTTTCTTCTGATTCTCTTGATCTCCACTCCAGGTTTGCTGACTGAGGAAAGAGAAGGCGCTTGCGAGGAGAGGGTTCTAACGGACTGAGCCATCTTCTTTCTTCAGGACGGAGCAGAGGATCTTCGTTGAAGTACTGATGTTGGGTTGTTTCCAAGAGGAGAGCTTTAGCTTTGATAACAACCTGTAGGGGGGTGCGAGAATGTCTGTTAAAGATTTGTTCATTCCGAGCCAACCATAGCTGCCAGCAAACAAATTTGGGGATTGTTGTCCAGATTTTTCGCCAGAAGGATTTAGTGGGAATGCAAAGAGGATAAATGTTGTTCCAAGAGGCGAACCAAGCAGCAACTGTACTTCGGGGGAAGGCTGGAATTTGCAGGTCTAGAAGGGAGAGTCTCCAAACTTCCTTGGCGAAGTTGCACTCCAGGAATAAATGATGGGCTAATTCGGAGTTGCTTCTGCAGAGTTCGCACCTGTGGGGCCCTGCAATTTTTCGTTTCTCTAAATTATCTCCTGTGAGAAGTTTATTTTGTACCACCATCCAGAAAAAGAAATTGACTTTGGGGAGAGCTAGGTTGTCCCACACTAGCTTCCAAAAGGCAGGTGGATGACTGCTGTCCTTTGTTTTCTGTAGAGCTTTGTATCCGGCTGCTGTGGTGTAGGTTCCTGTCAGTCCCTAGGCCCAACTGTCCCTCAATCTGCGATTTTCAGGATTGGCACCTTCTAGCGATTCGATTAGGAGATTTTTTTGGTGTGAAAGCCGTTCAGGAATGCCAGTAAAGTCCCAACCGACCCAATATCCCCATCTGTCCCACGTAGAGATATCGAAGAGTCTGGTTTTGCCTGCCCGAATTAGCCAGTCTCTAATTTCTGCTATGTCTTGGTTCACCTCCAAAGGATCACGTCCCATTATTCTGTCTTGCCAAATATAGGTACTCTTGCCATTACCCGACGCTCTGTACAGATGGTTGTTGAAAAACTTGTTGCTCTTGCAACATAATTTCCAGACTAGCGTGCTTTTACCTGTGGAATCGTATTGAAGTTTTTTGAAAGAGGAATTCCGGGCGTATTTGCAAAGCAGAGTTTTGCTGGTCGGATGATTGGGGTCGTGGGCAATTTTCCATAGAAGTTTACCTCCCAACGATTTATTAATAAGGGAGGGGTCCCGGATTTGGAGTCCCCCATCAGCAATCGGGCGCCGGATCAAGTCCCATTTTGCTAGGTGCAGTCGATTTTCATTTCCTTTTCCGCCATGCCAGAGACAGTCCCTTAATAGCTTTGTGATCTGATCCATGACAGCTCTGGGAGCAAGTAAGAAGGCCGACTGATAGATTGGCAGCGTGGCCAATTGGGACTTTATTAAAATAAGTTTGCCTGCATTGGTCAGCCAGAAGCCGCCCCAAGCTGCAATTTTGGTTTTGAGTTTACAAATAATGTCTGCCCAGAGAGATCTTCTATTGGCCCCGATTGTGATAGGCAGGCCCCGATATTTTATCCGGTCCCAAGTGGCATGGCCATTGAACCCAAAAATGTTCACAATATTGTTGAGCTCTTGATGTCCTGTGTTCCAGTAGAATATTTCACTCTTTCTCTCATTTATTAGAGCTCCTGAGACTCTGCAGTAGATTTTGAGGACATTGTCAAAGGTTGAAGCTATTCTGGTGGACGCACCTCCGAGGAGCAGAGAGTCATCTGCAAAGAGGGAATGATTCATAGAAACAGCCTCTGGGGAGGATTTAAGGCTAGGAATGGTGCCAGCTATTCTTTCGGTTGAGAGTTTTCTGCTAAGTGTGTCAGCCATTAAGATATATAGGAATGGAGAGAGGGGGCAACCCTGCCTTATGCCTCTCCTGGCTTGAAAAAAATTTGAGGGTTTGCCATTGACAAGGGGAGTGATCGAGGGGTTTTCTATACAGGCATTTATGAGATGTACAAAATGAGGCGAGAAACCAAAAGCGAGGAGGGTCTTGATGAGGAAAGAGTGATTAACGCGATCGAATGCGTTTGCCATATCTAATTTGATCAACATTCCTTTCTCTTTTCGCCTTTTGCTGGAATGGATTGTTTCCTGAACTTGTATGACGTTGTCAAGAATGTTTCTTCCCTCCACAAAGCCTCCTTGAGGGCTGGAGATCAGCCTCTTGAGCA
>JZKD02S2124945.1:298456-313775 GCA_000966675.3 Picea glauca
AAAACAAGTAAGAATACTCTCTTCCTGAGGCGGGCATACCCATGCTCAGGTGTGATGAAAATCATGGCCTCCAAATCAAGGACAATGTGGATCCATGAAGTATGTATATATATAAGTAGAGATCATGACCATGAAAGTGAATACATAGTGGATCCATGTCAAATGATATCATAGCCATGAAAAATATACACAATAGATCTATGTCTCAGAATCAGTTAAGGATATCTAGAAACAATAGTTGAAAATTTGATCCTTCACAAGTATCGAGGTCATAAGTGGAAATGGTACTATCCAATGTGTTAGCACTCACAATGTAGTGGTAAAATTTTAAGCGTCTTCATTGAACTCATGCTTGATTCGTCAAGCATTTGTAAAGTTATTTGTCTATTGTCACAATTTCCAATTCTTCCATTGAGCCTTCAAGTTCTTCATCGAATACCAATGAGCTCTTACTATCAATTTTGACCAGAAACTTTTTGATCCTTGTCTTCCAACCTACATTGCAAAAAATAAACATTTTTCATCAGTTTTCCTAAATATAGAGTTTATTTATATTTCCATATTTGCAAATAAAAATATACATTTTTTTATTTTGGCCAATTTAAAAAGAAGAAGAAGGTGGTGTGTGCTTGAGTGCGTTATTCCTAATCCTTTTTAAACACCTAACTCACTCATTATCTATCTTCCAAAGTCCATGAGCGAACACATGCATTGAGTCCACAAGTTACTCATAAATCAACACAAAGCCTAATGCCAAGCGCCAAGCCCATAAGATCTTTCCTTACATCACTCATTGATTACCATTTGAGCATCGACGAAAATAAAGGTTACAAAGTTGAGTTGTCTAATTAATGTGTGATATGTCCCATTGGGAAAATATAATAAAACAAAGTTGAAAAATTCCCATGCCATCTATCAGGTTTGGCCGATATTTATAGGTGCAAGTTGCCAGACTCTGTAGAGGTGGAAGTGTCGAGTTTTTGTTAGAGTTTGCAGGTGTTCCAAGTGCTCTATCTGATCAACAAGAAGCAAGTGTTGAGATAACGGTTTTATGTCTGTGTGTCGCACAGTAAGGATTTAATGATGCAAACTTTTAAAGGGGTCTCAATGTTCATCTCCAGATAGTCCTACAATGAGATCGTAGATGTGAATAAGGCAAGGTCTCTGGATTCAAGGTGACCGTCCTTAGAGCCTCAAGAGGCATTTCTTTCTATGATCGTAAAAATGAATCTTTTGGTCTTCTCAGCCTCACCCAAATCCTTCACCTTTATATTTATGTTACAACACTTCTGAGAATATATGGAAACAATAGCAGATTCAACTACTGATTCAAAGAGAATTTTGTCATTTGACGCCTCAAGGAGAAAATAATCTTGAAATCTCGTGAAGCGGCGAGGGTTTTGAGGATTCCTAGGGAAACAATGGTCTCATTGTTGTAATGTGGATGGTGCAATGGTAGCCATTCAGAAATAGTTGGAAGAAAGATAGAGACAATCACACATAAATCATATAGAGACAAATGAAGAAATAAGTCAAGTATGGATGAAGGATGGCTTGCTCAGAGACAAAATAATGAGATTGGTAATTTGCAACAGGAATGTGAGACTACTATATCTGAGCAAAAGGAAACAATTTACAAGTGTAACATGGATGGAAATAAAACTTGTTTGTTTTTCAAAGTTTAGTCCATCCCATGGAAGTTTGGTGGTTATGACATCTTATAAGTTATAGAGTTTATGTTTATGACACACGAAGAGTGGCATCATTTTCTTTATCTTCATTTTCTGCTATGTTTTCCCTGCATGATCACAACAAGTCTGCAAGTTATGAAGAATTGGATAACTTCATTTTGTAAGGGTACTAATCACTTCATTACTTATGAAGCCTACAGGAAAGATTAATTGTGTCCAACATACCAAGGAGAGAGGTCTGTATGTATAGTGCCAGTTAAAACTATGGTTGCAACTATCCCTTCTTGCTCAAACATCTGAAGTCTTATGAATGGTAATATGATATGTATTGTGAAAGGAAGATATAAGTGCATTATTACTAAGATGAAGTCTGATTATTCTCAGTAAAGATCAATGAACTACAGTAGTATTTGCTCAGTTGAAGTAGCCTTCCATTTTTCAATACATTTTCAAAGAAGTTTTGATGTATTTTGGTAAAGACAATTACCTACAAGAGTTTGTAGCATTGTTGGTTATCTTTTCTTCTATACGGTCTGAGTTTTTGACCTAGGGTTCATGTCTTTCGGGTTTCCAACAAAGCCTCTAAAACTATCAGCTCTCCTGGTAAACCAGAAGGCAACACAACACACAAAATGCACTGTGCAGTCTCACCCGAGATAACTTTAATGGGTGGCTACAATACTCAGGTGTTTACAGCCTAGGATTGAGTATGAGATATGAGAACTCAACCATTGAACCATTATAAGAATTAGTAAATGAAACATACTATTATTCACAAATGTGCAGTAAAACTTATAGCTTATTCCCTCATTCTCGCAACAACATTTAAACAAGAAATATAATAACTCATTCGTTTATTAAGCACAACAAATAACTACTAAAAAGAGGATAAAGATATGCATCCACTCATCACATTACAAAAATATTACTGTGTTTCACCCCCTCCTGGGCTATGTCCACAAAGATTTGGCTCTTGGCTCTTTTATTATGATAGTTCTGCATCTACAACGTCGTGCACTTACAACTCTCCTCAGATGGGTAAGATCTATATGAGTCGAACTAGATCACACCGGGCTCCTCAGCCTACAATCTAATCCTCAATATATACCCTCCCTCCTCTCCTCCAGCTCAACAACTTACAAAATAGTTCATACATCAAAATGTAAACCCAAATACTAACTAAATCCAAATGACTACAAAATTCGTGAACAACCTACAACAACAACTACAACTAACATAACAACCAACCTCTATAATACCTCAGTATCAATATTTATACATCTTTGGCTCTTCATCCATTATAATACATTACCAAAACCATAACCCTACCATCGTTAGGTATTCCTCTCATGCGCGTGTTGTTCTTCCTTCCAGTTGTCGCTTTCCTTGTGCATGTTTTTTTGCATGTGCACGTGCTGTGTTTCCTTCCATCTATTGCTTCACTCTCTACATGCTTTATTTCTCCGTGATCATCATTATTCCCACTTTGTCCTACTGCCAACAGGCCCCTAACACTGATATGTGGCTCGTCCTGAGCCACCTAATCTATCTAAGCTTCCTCGATCTCCTTGGTGATCGTCTGGAACTTTTCCCTGAGCTCTGCTGCCTCTGCCTGCACCTACGCAGTCTTCTCCTTGAGTGTATCCACTACCTGAGCTGCAACTTTCTCACTAACCAATTCCATTCCTTCTTCCTAGGTTCGTGCTATCAGTGTCTTAGCTTCCTCTGCTTGTGCCAGAACTTATGCTACCCACTCCTGCAATGGTTCCATTTGAGCTCGCCGCTCTTGTTTCCAGGTTTGCGTAGTGGTTAGCTCTGCTTGTAGTCTCGTCAGGTCTTACATCCCTTTGATGTGTTATGTTATTGGTATTGTCTTGTGATTCTTCTTGACATATTGGATCACTGCATTGATCCTTTCTTTTTCCTTGTCCCACTGTTGGACTTGTTGATCCTCCTCCAACCTGGTCCAAAGTTGTGTTGCTTTATCGAACAAGTTAGCTACTGTGCTTACCTACTACTCTATCTCCTGTAGTTGCGTTGTTGCTTCCTGCTTCATTTGCTCCTTCATTGCTAGTGGGGTAGTTGGTGTGAATTGTTTTAAGATATTCTCGATCTCTTTCAGGTATTGATCAATTTCCTATGCAATCTGATCAATATTTTATGCTGTTGTGATTACTTCACTCTGTGCAACCTATGGAATATTCTCATAAGTTCCTACCACTTTTGGCTCCAATCCTTTTATGCACTCACTTTCCTCCCGGGTCTCAAATTTAGCCATCTCATATACTTTTTATAGTGCGTCTTGCTTCTTCGTTGCCTGCTTCAATTAGGTTAAGTCTTTCTGTGTGCGAGACTGTACCTCATGGTTTACGCTCACTTGCAACCTATGTAGCACCCCTGATGGTATCCTTGTCAACACAAGTTGAATTTGGATTAAGTCCTTCAAGGGTGTCTGCCGCACAATTTCATCCATGTGAAACATACCAGGGTTGATGTAGAATGTTACATGTGGCTGTAGTATTTTCTGGACTAGCTCTAGTTCTTCTTCTTTCACTCTTCCTTCTATCTGCAGTGCTGATGGTTCAATTTACCTGCTGCTTGTTGTCGGGCCTTCCCTGATCTTCTTGATGAGATGTCTCATTTCTGTCAATTCCTCTTGGATAGTATCCCTGTGTTGTGCAGCATGGTCGAGGTCCTCGGCTAGACAATCCTAGACCATTCAGGCTATCATCTCCTCACCATCATCCGTGATCATATAATCTGGCAGAGTTCATTGTGCCTTTGATTTATTGTGCACACCTCCTGTCTACGTGGCTAGTCTCTTATTCCCCCCTAGTTCCTGTGTGTCAGGATTTGTTGTTGTCTCTTGCACGGGCTCAGCCTATTCCTGCTGCTTCTTGGTTGGTTGTGTACTCTCCTTCTTCCCCTTCTGGGTCCCTTTCTTCTTTTTCCCTTCGTCTTTCTGTGTTGTCCTGCCTTCGCCCGTACTTAGTCTCTTGGGCACTTGGGTTTTTGGAGGCTGTGTTTTTCCCTGCTCTGCCTCTTCTTCTTTTGTTCTTTCCAGCACTTCCTGGGTAATGGTTGGGATCCTCCATTCATCGGCCCATTCAATGATGACCATGTCAATATCACCCTCTGTGATGCAATAGTGCATCTGTAGCCACTATTTATCCAAATCCTTCCTTACCTGTATCCACATTACGTGTCATGTGGCCTGGAAAGTGGCGATGTCTGCATAACGTGCGACATCTTCTGGTGTGATTCTCCACATCTTGGAGATGGATTCCTGTACATCACGTAGGTACCCCTAAAAAATGGACCCATTCTCCTTCTTGCTCCTCAAGTTTGGCCTAGCTCCGAGCAACAAATACCTCGCTCCCTGATTCGGCTTTGGTCTGGTACAAAAAACTACATACCTTGGATCTTTCCATCACATGAAGGATATTGATGTGATCCGCCATGCATAGTGAAACTTTGTTCCTAGATCCTCCACATCCTTGCGGTCATCTACGAATAATTTCAAGAGATATGACACCCAACTCATTGAGGTTCCTTCTACGCACTAGGCTGCAACTGCAACAACTCCAGCTAGGACTTCCTCCCTGTGTCATTTTCTTAGCAGCTTGCAGGCTAAGACTTTCGCGCCCAATTGTGTGGCTACATCATTGATCCTCTTGGTGGTGATCCCTCTTGTCCCCCTTTCGGTGCTGTACTTCTTCTTCATCCCTTCTGCTAGCACTTTCTCCTTGGTTTTTTCATCCAGAAACAACGCGAGATCCATTCCCTGAATTGGTAAACCTGTTATGTTTGCAATAAGATCAACAACTATGGGGACTAGCTTGTCTATCCATATATGTAATATCCCTAGGCTGAGCCAATTGTAAATATAATAATGTTCTTAAGTTGGTGAGTTGTTTTGTTATAATTTTGTATGCACCTTTTATGGCATAGTGCGCGCAGTTATTGCGTAGTAAAAATGATGAAATGGGCACATTCTAGGATACCACGTGTAGCAAACTTAAGTGAGCACGATAATGAGGCCAGGGAGCCTTTATGTATATGTTGTGTTTTATAGGCTGGTGATCCAATTATTATAAGCTAGGATGCTTATGTATTGAATTAAGGCTAGAGAGCCTAGATTCTAAAGGCTAGTGCGCCTATTTTTGTATATGTCTCATGATTAATATAAAATACATCATTGTGCACAGATCGACCCCGATAAAAGAGATGGGGGAATAAAATCCACTAGTTAGGGAACGGGTGAGGCCTAAAAGTTAAGGAAAAGGGCTAAGCCAGGGAGCTTAAGCCAAAAAAGGAATATTATATTAATATTTCTTAAATCATAAAGTATGGATAATTATTTTATCCTAAGTTCTAAAGTTGGGGACAAGTGGGCCGAAGTAGCTCCCAACATGACAAGTGTCAAGTTGGGGAGATGCATACATATTGTTGTGACTTAGATCATTTCCACACTGCCCCATCATTCTTACCATCATCTTTTCGATCATTCCTTCCATTATTCAGCCACGATGCCATGACCATTTTCACTCACGCAGTCAATCATCCTCCATACTTTCTGTCACTATGTCGAGCATGTATTCACATCCATAGAGGTTGGTGTAGCTGGTTACCTGGGAAGCTGGACTGAAGAAGCGAGTTGTCAGGCCCGTGGGATACTAAAGAAGTGGGTTGTCAAGCCCGTGGGATATTGAAGAGGTGGGTTGTCAGGCCCGTAAAAAAATTCTCTCTGGGTGAGAGAATTGCTGGGAATTGATTTCCTGAAGGTGTTAAACTACAACTACAAGGCTCTAAGACTTCCTATCTGACCTGTTGCTGAAGCCCTGGAAGGGAAGTGGGGCAGTTGAAGGACTGTTGAGAAGAGAAAGGGAACACTTCTTGGAGTGGGACAGACATGTGGGGAATGAGAGACTGTAGGCTGTTAGTTTGAGTAGGCACCTATGATGGAGTCTTTCTTGTTTTCCATGAGCCATTAGCCTGGTTAGGAACCCTTTTTCCCAGTGGAGTTTAGTCCTAGCTCGAGGGTGACTCACTGTTGAGGGTGATGAACAATTTGGTCTAAGGCTAGGAGGTTCGTGGAAGGTTTGCATGCAGTTGATGACATTCTTACCAAGATAAGTGTCAACTATGTGATAAATTTACATGCTGCATTGTTATTTATGTGCATATTTTTATGGGTTATCATATGTGCGATTATAAATTTGTTTATTTTTATGGGTATTGCCTATATATGTTGCATGTATATGTTTACTACTATTTCAGTGTGAATCTGTGCATTTACATAACATATTTGTTTGTTCACATTTTATATATAAGCTTCCGCAAGAGTTATGTGCGTGGATATGTTTTAATCGCATGCAAATAGAAGATTGTATGCGGCATAGCTCAGTTTGGATGCTGAGTATGTTACAGTATGTTCCTCACAAAGAATAGAAGTGTTCTCTGGCGTAGCGTGGCCCGGCATGGATGGCCTAAGATGTTACAATATGGTATTAGAGCTAAGTAAAGCATCTGAGTAGTGGCATGGCCCGACCTGTTGGTGGTCGAGGATGTTATAATATGGTATCAGAGACTTAGTTCCAACACTGAGACTGAATGGGCCGAAAAGGTTCATTTGAAGTGAATATTCAAAGAAGATTAATTTCGAAGTGGTCAAATTGCAAGTCACAGAGTGTCCATGGTAAATTTTGGCACCGCGTAGAAAATGTTGTCGTGCAGGTGCGCACAGTAAATTGTAGCATCAAGTGGAAGAATATTGTGTGGGGATGCACACGCTAAATTTAGCATTGCACGATGCACAGACACATAATAATGGTGCACGTGGTGTGTGCAGTATTTCAAAGCACAGAGGAGTTTGGTTGGTGCGCGCATAGTATGAGTATAAGTTGTCTCACGACAATGTAATCAATGGTGCGCACAGATTATTATGCGCAGTGGGGGCATATTGAACTTTGGCATGGTGCAATTCACAGAGAAAAATGCATGTGGAATATCATTGCGCGATACAAAGACTGTGTGCAACAGGTATCGGTGCAAGAACCAAAATTACATGCAGTGGATATTTGCATGCAACGCAAAAGTAGTGCGCCCAAGTTATTAACACGATGGATAAGAAATGCATAGTGGTTATATGTGCACGAAAGCATGATTTACCTTGTGGTGGTGTTGTGCATGATAAATATGGGTGTACAGGTTGAATTTTTGTGCACGCAAAGTCGATCAGAAGGCGAACAACAACAGAAAGCAACGGATTTTGGTGACATTTTATATTGTTTGAACGTCATCTTTTTTTTGCAACACATTTTTGAGGGATCTCTCGTGTCACTAGGTATATCTATAGAAAACATTGGCTAGATTTGGTTTTTTTGGGGTTTTTTTGTTGAATGAATATAGGAACGAAGATGACATTTGGGCTATGGAGTCTGGAATGAAAAATACATTGTCGAAACATTGAACTATCAAGAGGAGAAGGTTGATTAAAGCAATGAGTCTGAGTTTAATAGAAAATTTGCATGGTATTAGAGGAAAAAGAAACACACAACCGCATCAGAGCATTATTTAAAATGAATTCAGAGTTGGTTTGAGAAGAAATAAATATAGTTTAAATTGCTAAGCCAAAAGAATATCAGAGATGAATTATGGGTTTTATATTCCTCCGATTTAGACAGATGAAAGTGAAATATAAGCTTACAAGAAACACATACTATGAAAGAAAACAAGACTCATATCACCACCAGTCAGAATATTTTCACAAACAGTCCAAAATCTGCTTCTACATTTATATATTCATTTTAATCCCAAAATTACAAAAGTCTGCCTGCACAAAGGGCAGGTTCCTTTCCCCTTTTTCTTCCTCGAGATAATATATATATATATATATATATACATGAATTATTTGTATAATTCGAAATGCTCGGACTTCCACATATTTCTAAAAATAGAGATAAGTTACAAAAAGGGAATGATTTAAAATAACAGTTACCCTATTTTGAAAGGACCATTTAAGAATAGGTCTATCATCTCTGGGGCCCCTTTCCTCTACTATTAGTTGTCCAAAATTTGTTGAAATGTACTTAATTTTATTTGAGGATTCATTTCATCTTAGTGAGCTCATCCTTTAGAGTATCTAACTAGACCGATTGATTCCTTCCAACACTTTCAGTCATTTCAGATATGGTTTATTTCTTCTATCACTTGCTCCATTTATTCTTAAAATCTCGCCTGTTGATGACTAGATCCCTCATAATGGGATTTAGACTGACTTCCAATTTCGAGTCTGTAGCAGGTTTTGTGTGGAATTTAGTCGCTAAGATATGCACAATTACTCTTTCCCTCTTACTCTTAGGAAAATCTACCATGTTTCCTGAATAACTAGTCTCACTGGATATAGCTTTGTCCATGTACCTCAATTTTGTGGACACCAAAATGATTTTATAGAGATCAGAAGGTCGAGCAAATTTGGAGATTACTCCATTTATGGATAAGATGATGCCTCCATACTTGAGAATTGGTAGTTATAGAGTCCCAATCATGAATCACAGGAAGAATTATGTACAAGTAAGTTGGTTATCCATGCTCGGCTAATCCATTTCAAATGATTATCTTTTGAGTTTGTTACATGGCGGCGTTCACCTGACATCATACAACTGTGAAGTACCGAACGAGTGAAATGGGGTGATCTGACTAGTCGTCGCCCTTCCCACGAGTGGTGGTTTTGACATATTGAAACACGTGACATCGGGACTTTGTAGAAAGTATTTTTTCCAACCTTCCTTTCACCCCGATGTATCTCTGGAGGTGCCACACATCTGTTTTTTTTAAAAACCACAATGGTTTTCCCGATCCTCCAAGCTATCAAGCTTTCACAATGATGTAGTTATTGCTAAATTCTCAAGACTTGGGTCTTACCTAAAGATATTTTGCAGAGTTAAAAACTTTGAGTTATTAATAGGTGAGAAGGTTGAAGTTTATTTAAAAAAACAAAAAATGCAGAGGTACTCAGGGAAAGAGTGCTATGACAAAATATTTCATAAGATGATCAAAATCCAAGACCACAAAATGTCAAAGTATGAATCTGAGTGCAGCCATAAAATCTTGGGAGGACACTACATGAAGTCCTCTCATTTTAGTCAAGTATTCAATGGAATCCAGACAGAGGAATAGATCATGTAGTGAATGAATTAGTGAAAGTGCATTCACTCCAAAAGAAACCAATATACATATTAAGCAATACATAGGAGTCAAATCTATTATAAAAGGAATTGACTACCTGAATGATAGTAATCAGATAAATAAATAGGCTTATTGCATATTGGATAAGGAGTGCATCATATCCATGGATTAGCTATGAAATTAGAGTAATGCTTCCCTTATGGTTATCAGAGTGCACAGTGGAATCATGGTATGAAGGGAATTATTTATGGCATGATAGAATTGGATTGTGCAAGGCAGGCTGAAATCAAATTGGTCAAGACAAGGGAAAGTAATAGACAACAAGAAAATCCAAGTACTGATATGATCAGTTAAGTAAAGGATAAATCAAGTACCTTTAGAAGGAATTTGGTGTTAACTGTCCAAGGTTACTCAGAAAACATGACTAGAAATGGAATTGGGTCATGTAGGAGTTGGATCAGAGGGATTCGAAAAATAAATGGATGTTGAAGATCCAAAGTCTATAAGACAACAAGATGGGAATCATAATTCATCCAAGTATGAGTTGGGATAGATGGATCCAGGAAATAAATAAGATCTAAAGTTTAATATCATTTTAGTATTTGGATGGAAAAACAAAGGCAGCCAAGAGTGTTTTGGCTAGAAAGTGCTTAGATCAGAAATATTCATGCACACTAATTACAGTGAAGAGCACTTGAAGGTTCAGGAATCCAGAAGAATGGAAGACTTCTGGTATAAACAAGGAAACATGATATAGGAAGAAAGAAGTTGTTGCAATTACTGTAGCAACAAGTATTTTATGGCTTGTTGGGACATCCATAGGGTGATATTGCTTGCAAGTTTACAAGTGTTGTTGATAATGTTGTTGCACATGGATGTAAGAAACATAAGGATGGAATATTGAATTATAAGGATGATAAGGAAGCATGAGAACTTCTATAGTCATTAGCTAATTAGGTAGAATTAAACTTTTTTAATGGAATCCCTACAGATGAGTATCTGTCTTTTGGAAATTATGTTGTATAATTGCCAAAGGGAAATCCAGGTGAGAATTTCTCCAAATTGAATTTTATACTACGTTGTATGGTATTGTTTAAGTGCATTGACAAGATTAAGTTACCACTAGGTGTGGTAAAGGCTAGAGGCCTATTATAGTTATCAAAGATTTTACCTTTTGAATGCACACACTGACATAGTAGCATGTCATGTTAATTTGGTTATGAGACAATAACCACATAAAATAAAAGATAAGAACTTGTTATAGGAATGATGCTAAGAATTCCTTATGAAATTAATTTGATTTCTGAAATGGGATTTTAATGATGCTCTCTCATGATAACTGGATGTGTATGATGCAAGTGAGATGATAATGATTAAATTTGGAACTCCTGGAGCCATGGTGCTTTGAGACTTTCTGTATGGCCTGTGCTGGAGCCCTGGAAGGCAAGTTGAGTAGGCGATGAACTTTTGGATAGTGAAGGTGCATACTACCTTGGGTTGTACAGACATGTGGGGAAGAGAGATCGTTGGTTGGAGTGTTGTTGAGGTTTAGTACCTTGTCCTAGACTATGTCGATATTGATTATGGGCCGTGGTTATCTTGGGAAGCCATTGTCCTGATGGAGTCATATCCCATGCTTGCGAATGGTATGCTACTGAGATTTTATCAACAATGAGATATAAAGTTGGGTGGAACATCATGGATCTTCAGCTAGTTGTTGCTTCAATGAAGTATAATTGAAACATGTAATAAGGAACAATTAGCTGAATTATTTCTTGAAGTAGCTCTATGGAATAGAGCAATTGACTTCCAGTTGTGGTACGAGTATGAGAATTGGTGCTGGAAAGTAGAGCACCAGATGGATAAAAATATTTCAATAGCTAAAGATTGGAAATTTTAGATAATTGGAATGGTACATGGTATATAATGCACCGAGGACAGTGCATAAATAAGAGGAGGGGTTTGTAATATCCCTAGGCTGAACCAATTGTAAATATAATAATGTTCTTAAGCTGGTGAGTTGTTTTGATATAATTTTGTATGCACCTTTCATGGCATAGTGTGCAGAGGTACTGCGTAGTAAAAATGATGAAATGGGCACATTCCAAGATACTACACACAACAAACTTAAGTGCACGCGATAATGAGGCCAGGGAGCCTTTATGTATATGTTGTGTTTTATAGGCTGGTGGGCCAGTTATTATAAGCTAGGATGCTTATATTTTGAATTAAGGCTAGAGAGCCTAGATGCTAAAGGCCAGTGTGCCTATTTTTGTATATGTCTCATGATTAATATAAAATACATCACTGTGCATAGACCGACCATGATAAAAGAGAAGAGGGACTAAACTCCACTAGTTAGGGAAAAGGTGGGGCCTAAAAGTTAAGGAAAAGGGATAAGCCAGAGAGCTTAAGCCAAAAAAGGAATATTATATTAATATTTCTTAAATCATAAAGTATGGATAATTATTTTATCCTAAGTTCCAAAGTTGGGGACAAGTGGGCCAAAGTAGCTCCCAAGATGACAAGTGTCAAGTTGGGGACATGCATACATATTGTTGGGACTTAGCTCATTTTCACACATCCCCATCATTCTTGCCATCATCTTTTCCATGATTCCTTCCATCATTCAACCATGATGCCATGACCATTTTCACTCACACTGTCAATTATCCTCCATACTTTCTGTCACTATACCGAGCTTGTATTCATGGTCATAGAGGTTGGTGTAGCTGGTTAGCGAGGAATCTGGCCTGAAGAAACGGGTTGTCGGGCCCGTGGGATATTGAAGGGGTGGGTTGTCAGGCCCATGAGAAATTTCTCTCTGGGTGAGAGAATTGTTGGGAATTGATTTCCTGAAGGTGCTAAACTATAGCTACAGGGATTTGCGACTTCCTTTCCGGCCTGTTTTTGAAGCACTGGAAGGGAAGTAGGGCATCCAAAGGACTGTTGAGTAGAGAAGGGACACACTTCCTGGGGTGGGATAGGCATGTGGGGAATGAGAGACTGTAGGCTGTTAGTTTGAGTACGCACCTGTGATGAAGTCTTTCTGTCTTTCCATGAGCCACTAGCCTGGTTAGGAACCCTTTTTCCCGCTGGAGTTTAGTCCCAACTCAGGGGTGACTCACTGTTGAGAGTGATGAATAGTGTGGTATAAGGCTGGGAGGTTCGTGTAAGGTTTCCACAAAGTTGGTGGAATTCTTGCCAAGATAAGTGTCAATTGTGTGATAAATTTACATGTTGCATTGTTATTTATGTGCATATTTTTATGGGTTATCATATGTGTGATTATAACTGTGTTTATTTTTATGGGTATTGCCTGTATATGCTGCATGTATATGCTTACTACTATTTCAGTGTGAATCTTTGCATTTACATAATGTATTTGTCTGTTCACGTTTTATATATAAGCTTCTGGAAGAGTTCTATGCATGGATATGTTTTAATCACATGCAGATAGAAGATTGTATGTGGCATAGCTCAGTTTGGATGATGAGTATGTTACAGTATGTTCCTCACAGAGAACGAAAGTGTTCTCTAGTGTAGTGAGGCCCAGCATGGATGTCCAGGGATGTTACAATATGGTATCAGAGCTAAGTAAAGTGTCTGAGTAGTGGCATGGCTCGACCTGTTGGTGGTCGGGGATGTTACAATATATCCCCTCCATGTGTGACTGCTAGCATCTGTTTGACGCAGGTTGTTTCATATTGGGCTCTGCCAAAATGTTGTAGGTCCAATAGACCTAAAATTATTGTTTTCTGTAGCCCATCTGCCCACTAGAATGGTTGCTCGATTGATTCACCAACCCTATTTGTGCCCATAGTTTAGATAAAGACCTTCTTCACAAGTTCCAAAAACTTGGCTTCGTCTACTACATCATGGTCAGAGTATTTGAGCTTCCTGATATGACCCAGTAGATTTGATCCTAGCCGTACCCCTTCTGGTATGTGCAGTTGTTATCGGACTAATCGATAGGTGTAGACACTAACATATCTCCCTAGATCCACCTGGATCTAGAACAAAACAAGACAGAACATGACTCTTTCCCTAAGTTGCAATCATTGAATTTGCTAGTAAGGAGGAACAAGTGACATATCTTTGTATCACTTCCTTAGGTCTCTGTTGCTCCCGCTTCACTTCGGTTCTCTCATGAGGTCAAGTCCAAGACAACACAAACCAACCAAAGTGAAGATAACACAATGTATTCAACGTCAACTTATGCATATGATCAAGGAATTACACAATAAAGTAAGAATGACTTTATGGGAAAGGGACATGCCACTGTATCATATTAATTGAAAGTAGAAGATACAACCTGATCGCCTTGATGTCACAAGCTTCCTTTTAGTGACCCTTGGTTCCAAAACACACACTTTCTCTATACTTGCATGAAGAAGATCCAATTCATCTTGATAGACCAACTAGCGTCTCCAAGCTTCTGTCTAAGCAGGGTTCTTCACACAATTCCTTCACCAATTCTTCAATTAATCTTGCTTAACATTTTCCATGAGAAACCTTTCAATATATAGGAGAAGGAGAGATGGTTACATGGATGAGGATGATCCCATCAAATTTGAGAAGTCAATGAAATAACAACCATATGAATGCCAACTCATTTTCTAGAAGATTCCCTTCTATAACCCTCGAAACCTCTTCTCTTTTCCAAACTTGAAAATAGGTTTGCACCCTATGTATGGAGAAAAATGTGAGAAGTTTGCACCCTAGATGAATGTGGCTTGCGAGAATGAGGGATTCTCTCACCCTAGGCCATATGCAACCTGCGAACTCACTTTGAAAATATGTTTTTGGAAGGAGACAAGATCCACTTTTCTCAGGCAAAAAGTCCTTGTTGGGAGCCTGAATGCACCATTGTTAATACATCACCAAGATGACCAAAATTATGTGTAACAGAATGCCCCCCAAAGTATGAGGCCGGAATCAGTGATAGCCGAAATACTTTGTAAACTTTGTGTGTGTGTCGGAAACCAGGAGTACACCTGATCGAAATCCTGCAAACAAACAAGAATCTACAGAATATAATACCAGTTCTGAGATAGGCATCCCCATACTCAGATCACAAACGGATGACATCATGAACATGGGTCATGTCCACCAATAATACACCGTGGATCCATGCTATAAAAATATCGCATAGCCACCAAGAATATGTTGTGGATCTATGCAAGAAGATTCAAATTAAGACGACATAGCCACAGGACATACAAACTGGATCTATGTGTCAATGCAAATCATACATACTCCATCACAGCCTAGGTCAAAAAGATGAAACCCAGGGTCTTCAATCCCATCACCTGAAAGTATGAATCTAACCATGAGATTACATGTGTCGAAGTCGAACATGGTAGAAACCACTTGATTACTGGTCAATGATGCAAATGTTAACAAGTGCGAGGGAAATCACCATTAATGTCAATGAC
>JZKD02S2124945.1:317090-339208 GCA_000966675.3 Picea glauca
TAGTTTCAGAGATTTGAAAGCTTTTTTTGTGATGGTATCCCATATGAACTTGGACCCCTTTTTGAGTAGTCGCATAAATACAAGAGTTATCTCGGCATAGTTCGGAATGAATCGACGAAGAATGTTTACTTTCTCTTGCCAACTTTGTAATTGGTGAAGCGAAGAAGGAGGAGGGAGATTGAGAATCACCTTGACCTTTAAAGGATCTACCTTGATCCCTTGACATGAAACAATAAATCCTATAAGTTGGCTGGATTCTACGCAGAAAACACATTTGTGAGGATTCAAGCGTATATGGTAAAACCGACATCGAAGGAAAATGGCTCGGAGGTGGATTGGATGATTGACCCGGTGCATGGAATGAGTGGGTAAGTCATCAAGATATGGCTGGACGATGTGCTTGATATCATGGAAGGCATAAGACATAGCACATTGAAAAGTTGCGCGAGCATTTTTAAGACCGAAAGGAAGTTTCTGATAAGCAAAAGTGCCCCAAGGACAAATAAAAGTGGTTTTGTGTTGATCCTCGGGAACAATATTGATTTGATTATATTCGTAGAAACCATCCATTAGAGAGAAGATTTCACTTTCGGCACAATCGTCGACAATCTGATCGATGAAGGGGGTAGGAAAGTTGTCTTTAGGACAATATTTGTTAATATCCCTATAATCAATGCACACATGGATTGTGCCTTGTTTCTTGTCGACCGGGACAAGATTGGAAACCCAGTCAGTGAGGGCCATCAGGTAAATAAAGTCGTCTTTGAGAAGTTTCTCGACTTCAAGTTTGATAGTGGTCGCTTTACGTGGGTGAACTGGACGAAGGCATTGTCAGATGGGTTTAGCGTTTGGGTATGTCTTGATCTCATGTATCACAATGTCGGGGTCAATGCTCGGCATTTATTCATATCTCTAGGCGAAGATGACACAAAATTATTTGAAAAGTGACTTGTAGGTGACGATTTTGTCAGGGGAACACGAAGCTCCGATATGCACATTTTCGACAATTCCAGGTTTGATGGATATGTCAAGGGGAAGAGTGGGTGAGATATTGCTTGAGTTCCCTTTGGAAAACACATCGTGTGTGGACTCGAGAATGGTTGAAATGACGACAATGGTCGACGGGGTCGAGATCCGTTGGTATCTCTCGATGGTGTGTTGTTACAAGAAGAGGATGGAATGGTGATGTTCATCATTCCAGGGGGTGTCTTCCATGATAGACATAATCATCTCATCCATGGGAAAAATGACATGGAAAGGATATGGAGATAAATCACCAAGAGAGGGGGTAGAAGGGGTTGCCGATTGAATGGCCTAATAGGCAGATTTGACCGGACTCAAAGGCATTTCTTCACCGTAATGAAGATGATCGTCAGGGTCAGGTACCATCCATGGGTCGTGAGACGCAGGGGTTCCGTGAATCGAGGTGGAGATCATGTTGATTGAAGTGACAAACGGGTGTGGAACATCGGGTGGTGGAATGGAGAAGGTACCCATTAACGAAGAGTCTTTGAGAAGACCTACACTGACGTTCTCGTATCTGGGGGGGTTTTTGGTGATGAACGATATGTTGCCAGTATGCATATCCAAGTTAAAGAAGGCTAATTGGTCGATAGTAATTACCTTTCCTTGATGTGGGAAATGTACAACATGAAAAATAGTCGACACAACTGCACGCATGGAATCAATCCAGCTATGGTCAAGAAGAAGGTTGTAATCGAGAGGAACGTCAAAGACTTCCACTTCAACTTGGACCATTTTTCCTTCTAACATGATTGGAAATGAAGGAAGGACACCATAAGGCTTAAAACCAGAACCATTAAAGGCTTTAAGTGTGTTATGGGATTCAGTCAAAGAGGGAGAGCCAATGGATTTCCAATAGGTAATAGACATGACACACGTCGAGGCACCCTCGTCGATAACAATTCTACAAATATTTTTGTCAGAGACAATCACTTGTATTTGTAATGCATGTTGAGGGGGTAACCCTGGAATGTGATCTTCCAAGTCAAAAATTATTAAATTCGTATCCATCGGGTCGATTCCACCGATAGCTTTCAACAGTGCCTTCCGTTGTATGGCACAAATTTGAAGGACTTCGAGGGCTGACATCGTGGATGGTGCTTGGGCCAGATCTTCAACAATGTTGTAGTTCTGGGCAACACGAGCATGAGGATTGAAAGCCAATTTTTGAACGACGCCCTTTGGAGGAGGGCAAAGAACTGTGTCGAGGCTCGGTCGTTCGAGATGAAGAGGACCTTTGATAGGTGGAGTCGTGGGAGATGGTTGGACTAATGAAGGAGGTATAACATCAACCTTCTCTTTAGAGGGAGAATAATCTTTGGCTCGAGTGGTAAGTGTGATGTCACTTTTCTTTGAATCACTTGTACACATTAAAACATAAGATGTAGTGGAGGGGGATGGTTGGTCATGAATGACCAATTGGGCCTGTTGTTGAGAAGGGAAGGGTTGTGACAAAATGACCGGAGCGGGTCATTTCGGGGCCCCTTGAAGGAACTTAGTAACCTTGGCTCATCATGGATAATCCTTCATGTAGTGATCATCACCACAGATAAGACAAGGGTATCAGGGTTTGCGCTTGTCCCTATCGTCAATAGGTGGTGTTTTAGTTCTCTTTGCTTGTGAAGTATTTTTATCCTCCTTATTCTTACCCTTTCCTTTTCTGGATTTTTTTTTATCGGTGGGGGTAGACTGAACAACATTTACCTCAGAAGTCTTGTTGGTGGGAGGGGTAGGAGACGAAGCATTTTGAACATTAGAAGAAATGGGTTTGGGGTTGTTGCTTGAGGTGGAATGTGGTTGGGCATGGAAAGTGCCAATCACACTGTTGGTTGCATGAGAAGCAGCAGGAGTAGTTGAAGTGGTAGAAGTGGAAGGATGAGGTGCATCAGGGAGTAAGTCATAAAGAGTACTCGTTTGTGAGTAAACGCGGTCAAGGTATTGAGCACTACTAATGGCCTGTTCTTCCGTGACAACTCCACCCATGGTGATGTCATGACCGATGTCATTCACAAAGGATTTTGTGAACCACTATGCCAGCAACTGATCGGGAAGTTCGATTTTGATGAGACGTCGTCTTCGTCGCCACTCATGAATGTGATCGGAGATATGAGTGGCTTTATTTTGTTTGAAAGAACTCAAAATCTCGATCCCTGTCTCATAGTGGATCAGTAATTGGTAGTGGGTGAGGAAAGCCATAGTGAGGGTGTTGAATTCAGCGAATAAACCTCGTGGTAATTCTATATACCACTTCGCGGCAGAACTCGTGAGAGTTCATTGAAAAAGGCGTAAACGAATAGAGTCATCCATCAAGGAGTTGGATGAGCACCAAAGGTGAAAATTCATGACATGATTGTTCGGGTCCTCTCTCGCTTTGCCATCGAATTTAGGGATTTCAGATAGTAGCTTGGCTGGTATAGAGGGCCATTGGGGAGAGTGACAGATTGGATCATTTAAAATCCTCGACAGATATGGTAGGTCCAGGGTGGCCAAGAAAGGTAAATGTCTCTTCACATGCGGGTATTGGTGGCTTTGGGGAGGGAGTCATGTCGACAAACTAGTGGGGCCATAAGCAGTCTTCATATAATGCGAAGATCTAGGCAGATTCATTGGTTGTTCTGGAGGCAAGTAACTCATAGGTTTGTACCCTTGAATGGGGGCGTAGGGTTGAGTCTTCGAGCCCCAAATAGGATTAGATGTACCTAGATATGGTTGGCCTGTACCGGGAGGTATAATAGATGTAGTTGGAGGCTGTTTCCCCCTAGCCGATTGAGGCTTATCTTGTATCAGATGATTCCAATACTGGGACAAGGATGGAGGTATGTTTTGTCCATAGGGTGGGGTCGGTGGGGGTTGTCCTCCAATCAGGGATTGTGTTCCAATCGGGGGTTGTGTTCCAATTGGAATTCAGGCTCCAATTGGGATTTTCCCTGCAAGGGGGGTTGTGTCAAACCTCCTTGGTGAAATTTTCCACCAACAAGAATCTGGTAATTTGGTGTGAATGATAGAATGGTGCCACTAGGATCAGTGTCACCGATAGAGGATGGAAAAGGTCCTCTGCAATGGGGCAGAGGAAGTGTCAGAATGAAACTGGGAGGAGAGTGCCCAGAAGAAGAAGGACCACTAGGGGTTTCGTATGTGATTTGCGTAGGAATGGAGATAGAGGCATTCAATGGATGGTACCCATGTGGAAGTGTTGGGGTGACTCTAGGTGAAAGTGGTGTACCAATAGGATCTTGTCTAACTGCGATAATCTTGGTGTGAAGACTCGTAGTATCTGTGTAATGGACCATTTGTAAAGGGAGAGTCAAGATGTGGTTAGCTCGTGGAGCTTCTGTTCCAAAAAAATAATAAGTAGTATTAAAAGGTACTACGTTTGGATCAGGTGTTTTGGGGAATGTTGGTGAGACGGTGATATCAATGCCCGCTTCTGAACCAAAGAGATCCTGTCTAAAAATGCCAGTAGCCCAAAAAGGATATTGGCCCTCAAGTCCTGGAAAAGGTCCAGTCGGTGATCCAGAAGACAAAACAACTAAGTCTCTGGAAGAATTCACTTGCATAATATGTCTCTTAGATTCGGGATGAAGTCGAAAGTCCTCTCGAGAATTGGAAATTCGGAACCGTTCTAGAGAGTCAGTTCTTTCCACTTTTGGAGTGGTGACGTCTTGGAATTCACTCTATTGAGGAGAGCCCTTCGGTGAGCTGGTAGGCAATGGTTGAAAACCTTCCATATTTTTTGGGGGTAAGCCCTGCATTCTACGTGAACAACATGGAGGGTCAATTGTGAATGAGTTAAAAACTTACAAAGAAAATTCTATGGTCAGCTTGGGTGAACAAACAACAAGTGCTAGTAAACAAAATCTAGGAAACAACACCAAGAAAACAAGACCTTCTAATTCCGAAGTCACTATTTGGTGATGAAATCCAACGTCGCAACGAAAAGATAAGAAGGGGCTGGGCTAGGGTGGAAAAGTTACGTTGATGACCTTCTTAACGGATTTAGACCCTGGTGCAAGCTCCCACACATAATCGTGGGTATACCCTCCAAGGATCCCGAGTGAGTTTGGCCAACGTCGATTCTAGATACCGTGAAGACTTTCCCTTTCATAGTCACCTTGTGTAAGATCCTAAGAAGATAGGCCACTAAGGTTACCACCAACAACAATAAAGCCTGGGGGGACAGTCGATAGTCCGATCCACATGCAAGGGCATGGTATTTAGCTCGAAATCAGCTTGAGAGGCTTCCACTCATCATTGTGGGTATACCTCCAAGTGACCCCCATAATATGTGCAATCTCTACACCGATATCAACAAATCGGGGCGATTAACTCTGTCAATACCAATACGACCTCGGGTTTGACCCTTGTGTGAGAAGGGCTTCCCAGGACAAAATGTTGCAAATGGAATTTGACACTCCTTCACACAAGATGCAATTGTGTGTTTTGTGCTTTGGAGAGTGTATTTCTCTACCTATTCCAAAGCTCTAGCCTAGCTAATGTTAGTGTAATAGAGTCCTAGAAAAGAGTTACTAGTTAAATTTTAAAAATTTCGCAATATTATTAAATGTTGTTGTTACTCAAAGGTGACGGAAATGAAACCGATGTTGTGTGAGACTCTGACCCAACAATGCATAGATAGGAATGAAAGATATCAATTCTCGTTCGATGAATCCTATTTACAGGAGGGAAAGAGAAGTTTTCTGGAACAATCTTGAACTACGATATACAATATTCTTTGAAATGAAATATCAACAAGTCACAAATCAATGCCAATTCTCTATTTGTTCTATTTCAACAATTGATTTCCAATATTTTCAAGATAAAAATTTCTTTTAAAAAGAAAAATGTTTTTTACTTTTCAAAAAGAACCACACAATGGTGGTGGAACTAAGGAAAACCAATAACTAATGACAAGCAACATACAAAACCCAAACCAATCTTTCAATGAAGATAAAAATGACAAGCAGACAAGACTAGTCTTTTCAAATGCATGAGGGCAACAATTTTCCAAGCATTGGGCGTTTGAAAAAGACAATAAATACCAACTTTTAAACCGATCACTAGATCCCAACCAAACAAGAACTCAGATTCTAGGATCAGAGATTATATCCTTGGTAAGAAAAGGTTGAGAGATGAAAGTTGAGAAAAATGAACAAGAAGTGCTTTTGATTTCTCAAGACTAATCATTCACAAAATCTAAAGTCAAGAAACAATCAATCAGTGGTCAAATAAGGTCTCTTCAGATAAACATAAAATTCTGGGCATCTAAGCATACAAAAACCTTAATCCCAAAATTTTGCAAAATGGGTTCCCAGGCAAGCAATGGTGTACAGTGCGAGAATGGAGCATTCTCGCAGGCTAGCGACAAGCAAAGTGCGAGATGTTCACACTAGACTGCACAGTAGGGTGCGAACTCTAGTAGTTCTCACATGCAATAAAAGGGTTCAGTGCGAGAATGACTGAAACTAGGAAAAATTTGAAAAAAAGACAAAGTTTTTGAAGGGACTTCTGGAGCCAGAGAGTTTGTCAGGGTCCCCTGATGACTCAGAGATTGATAGAAAAGAAAAAAGGTAAGGCAAGAGAAAATGGCCAAGGAAAAACACCAAAAACCACTAAAAAATGGGTTGCATCCCCAGTGGAGTCGCCAATTTTGTTATCGGACTAATCACTAGGTGCAAACACTAACAGATCTCCCTAGATCTACTTGGATCTAGAAAAAAACAGAACATGACATGACTCTTTCCCTAAGTTGCAATCATTGAATTTGCTAGTAAGGAGGAACAAGTGACATACCTTTGTATCGCTTCCTTAGGTCTCTGTTGCTCCCTCTTCGCTCCAGTGCTCTCGTGAGGTCAAGTCCAAGACAACACAAACCAACCAAAGTGAAGATAGCACAATGTATTCAACATCAACTTATGCATATGATCAAGGAATTACACAATAAAGTAAGAATGACTTTATGCGAAAGGTACATGTCATTGTATCATATTAATTGAAAGTAGAAGATACAACTTGATCACCTTGATGTTGAAATCTTCCTTTCAGTGACCCTTGGTTCCAACACACACACTTTCTATGTACTTGCATGAAGAAGATCCAATTCCTCTTGATAGACCAACTAGAGTCTCCAAGATTCTGTCTAAGTAGGGTTCTTCACACAATTCCTTCACCAATTCTTCAATTGATCTTGCTTAACCTTTTCCATGAGAAACCTTTCAATATATAGGATAAGGAGAGATGGTTACATGGATGAGGATGATCCCATAAAATTTGAGAAGTCAGTAAAATGACAACTATACGAATGCCAACTCATTTTCTAGAATATTCCCTTCTAGAACCCTCGAGACCTCTTCTCTTTTCTAAACTTGAAAACAGGTTCGCACCCTATGTATGGAGCAAACTATGAGAAGTTTTCACCATAGATGAAGGTGGCCTGCGCGAATGAGGGATTCTTGCACCCTAGGCCATATGCAGCCTGCGAACTCACTTTGAAAATATGTTTTTGGAAGGAGACAAGATCCACTTTTCTCAGGCAAAAAGTCCTTGTTGGGAGCCTAAATTCACCATTGTTAATACATCACCAAGATGACCAAAATCATGTGTAACAGCGGTAGAATTATTTCTACTGTAGGTTTCTTGCGAGGTGACCTGGGTATATGTATCTCATCTTTCGTCATCGGTGGTGGCTGGATTGAAGTTCAAACATCTTCTGATTTCTCCTCTATATACCATTCCAGCCAAGCTGAGAAATATTCACCTGTTTCCCCTACTGGGTGGTTTGAGATGGTCATTTGAGACTCATTTGGCTCCACTGTTATTGTCGAATTCGACACTATGGCATTGAATTTCAGAGCTTCTTCAATATTCTTTGGTTGCACCTCCTTCATGGTTTCTTCTTCCTGGTTTTGTGGCTCCTGCGCCGCTGATGGCGTATCTACATTCATGGCCTCTACTACTGGCTGTTGAATTTCCTCCAGTATCGGGATGGGTTGTACTGGTGTTGAGCCTCTTTCGTCACCTTGGTGAGAAAAATAGAGGTGCTTACAAGCTCAGTTGGGTCTGCTGAGCAGGGAAGCTACAAGGAAAAGAGTTAGGGAAAGAAAATAAAAGCTACAATTAAGAATTAAACTAAGAAATGCAATAACAACTAAATTCATTAGCATAGGGACATAGAAACAAAAAGAACCATAAGATCCATGTCACCAATGTTGAGGCTGATCTATTAGTGAAACAAAGCACCAAGAAGAAAGGGGACTATGAGTCCCTTCTTCCTCCAAGGGAGGGCTCTTGGACCCCCACTAGCTAGCTCTTCTTACAACAAAGAAAAATGGAAAATGATGATGAAAGAACTCTTTATAAATCCACTCAATGGGTGAGGTGGATTGTCTAATGTAATGGTGCCAATATGCTCTTGACAAGGATGGAGTCCTCAAGACAATAGAGGCAACATAACATTAGTTTGAATTCCTTGAGAAAATGAGGTGCATCCATGTCTTTTTATAGCATTCATTTGGGTTATTGTTTAACTGCTTTGTAGTGTGAAAAGAGGCCAATTAGGGCATTCTTAGGTCTTTGACCAGCCCACCAGTCGGATCCAGTCCAGATTTGAGGGTCAAATCAGCTTGGGAGCTGAACCATAAGTGGGTGGGAGGCCGAACACTCTCATAAATGCGTCGTTTAGCAGGTGCATGGATTTTTGCGATAACAGTCGTGCATTGTGCGTATGTGCGCGATTTCTGTGTTCCTGTTCCGCACATGAACGCACGCGCCCAATGTCTGCATAGAGATCTTCAATGTTTCACTACTTTGTATAGTTTTTGACCTTTTTTGAATGCTTTGGTATCAATTCAGGTCCATGGATGACTTCATCACTATTTGACGATACTGAGTTCTTGTAACCATGTGCGGATGAAATTTCAGTGATAACAGATGCCCCCTGATGGATGAGGTTAGGAGCATACGTATAGCCGAAGTACATCAATGTTTATTCTATTGAGAATGTTGTTGTAAGAGAGAGCAATAGTGGGATCGTCCAGAGCGATCCGTTGGAGGGAAAAAGGAACCGGTAGGACCCGACCTTCCATGAGGTGTGTAAAAGAGAAAACTGTGTACAAACGAGGCGGGCATGCCCCATGCTTTTGTCATGTAGCTCTGAAAAAGATGACTGAAGTGTTGGTGTAGACAACTGCAGCACCCTCGGGGGTGGTCATCATAAAGGTAGAAGATAATTCTACAAATGAACATACTCTGAATAGTAGGCAGTGATCACGGTAATAAGTAGCAGCGATTATGTGGGCATTGATAGCCCTGCGAAGTTTAGAGGTCTTCGGAAAATGAAAGAACTAACTGCAATAGTCGCAAAGTAAGACCCACCATAACATGGGAAAGTGTTGGCGTCGAATGTCATGGGGGTCAACGACAGCAGGGAGTAATGGTGTTTCGCCCTGTGTCGTCTGAGATCTCTCATTGAGTGGATAATGAGAATCAAGATACTATCGCCCTTCTGGAAAACTGTGTTGATGTCGACAAAAAGGGGAACGCGATTCCCATAAGAAAATGGCTTTGTGAAATCTACTGAGGTGAGGAAGTGGCAGAGGTACATGGACAAATTCAAGATGTGGGAAGACTCAGACTGCCCTTGGTTGGAGTATGTGTGAGAGAAAAAGTGGCTGCAACTGTTCAATGAGGTCGAGTGTTAGGGGGACGACAAGACCAGGGATAAGTTGTGCCAGAGGCAGGACAAGGTGAATAAATTTAGAGGGAAGAGGTAAGTGACATGTGGGGTACTCTGAAGATATGGATGATGCCGACAAGGGTAGATGATAAGTAGTGCTCCAACCAAGGGTGACATGGGTTGCGGTCGGCCAAAAAAGGAAAGTAGGTCGCCCAAAAGTGACGACAAAAAAGGGAATGTAATTACTGTAAATAAAGGCATTTGTAGAATAAATAACGAATAATTGGGGAGAAGTGTACAAATACAGAAACGGGTGCCCCAGTGTGATATGGGTGGCCCGTGTAGGGCATAATTTGCTCGAAAAACTGATGAAGGGTGGGGGCCCCATTGGTGAGTTTCTGTATGAGGTAGGTGAAATGAAGGTAGATTTGCAGATGGGAAACTGATTGTGAATGAAATGGAGGTTTCATGATACTATGGAGGTGCAGTAAAAAAGTAGAACCGTGAAGAGATAATATGGGAGTCCATGTGGGAAAGCTAGCAAAATGAGGAGAAGGAGTATGTGGTTGATTCGCGACATGATGAAAGATTATTGGGACTCCCATCCCTAAAGGGTTTTGAAAAACAACATGAGTGTCAGAAGTGCCAAAAGGTGCTATGAATGGGACAACTCATGTGGGTAAGAATGCAACTGGGTGACAGTACCGAAGATGCAAATGGAGGTGTGGGTACTGCAGAGCCGGGAATGGGGATCCTAGCGGCAAATGTCAGAGGGTGTGACTGGAAATGTAAGTGCGATACAGAGGGAAAGACTACATGCCAATGCTGAGTATATACCTAAAGGGGTTGTGCCGATGTATGATGATCAAGTACCTGCACACATGAAAACCAAATACCCAACGTTAACAATATCTAAAGAGAATTGAAGATATGAACATGTATTTGATAAGTGTGAAGATGCGCATGCGTACCTGACCAGGGTATGAAAAAAATGGTGCCCCGGGGGCTCAGGATGAAAAGAAGCCCAGGGAATACTGTGATGTAGATGACGAGATGTTGATCCCGTGGCTGAAGATGGATCGAGAAACGGACACCGTGGGCTCCCGGAATGGTGAGTGGAAGTTTGGCAAAAAGGCCTATATATAGCTGTAGAGGCCCACATTGCCACCTCATTTGTACCTGCTGCAATAGTGACTGGACGAGCAGTTTTCAAAGGATATTTGGAGATTCGGGGAGGATGAGGCATCCGATTGATGATTAGCGAGCTTCAGGTTAGTGGTCTGATCATCCTGCATAGAAATAGAATTTCATTTTTTGGGCAGGGGCTGTACGGAGGGTTGTACAGAGGGACTTTGTGGATGTGGGCCGCATGTGCGTGGGTGATCCAGAAGTAGGTGCGCGCATGTGTGCACCTACCCATCGGATAGATGTGCATGGGGGTACTGGTGAGGTAATTAAAGGCACGCACTATGTGCGCGCCTGTCGGCTGTACAGCTGCGCATTTGTGCGCGGTTGTGGCGTGGATAGGCGCACACCAGTGCGTTCCTGCGTAGGTAACAGGTGCACCTGAGAGTGCGCCTGTGCAGGTAATAGGCGCACCTGAGAGCGTGCCTGTGCAGGTAATAGGCGCACCTGAGAGTGCGCCTGTGCAGCTAACAAGTGCGCACACGTGCGCACCTGTGTAGTGGATAGGTGCGCATGTGTGCACGCCTGTGGGTTGAAACAACCATGCCTTAGAGGCAAGGTGGACGGGTGTAAAATTGATCTTTGTGATGTTGTTGATGGTCTCGTGGGCTGATATCAGACTCTTTGTTGTGGCTGCAGGTGGATAGTTTGCACGATGCTAGTGGGTTGGCGAGAGCAGGATTGGTCCTAGCTATGAGACGCCATGGCTATTGAGGAGCCAGGTGTGTGAGCGACTTTGGAAGCCTGTGGGTTGCTAAAGTTCTTTGAGTGCCCTTTGATATGGGCGCAGGAGTATCTCCTGTAGTTCCTAATCCAGATCTGGAGTCCAGAGATACATTGCTTCCTTGTGCGAGGAGAGTAGATCCCCTTCACTGCGGTGGAGGATGTGTACTTCTTGACTGGGATCTCATTTTGGGGTGTGCCCCTACCAGTGGAGCCGGTGCTACCGAGGGATCTGACCCTAGAGACCGTTGGCTAGAGATACTGTTCAGGTCAGAACTTTATGTCCGGGATGGTTGTGAGAATTGGGTCGATAGATGCCCTGGCACATCGTTGTATAGCAGCAATGATTGTGAGAGTATATGGGTCACTGGTGACCCAGCGTATCAATGGGGGTCAGTTGATGGTGATGGGGAGAGTGTTGGTTGATGAGTAGTTCGCTTGGGGGCTTATGCTACACGCGAGGATGGTGGGGCAGTTGGACCAATGTCGGTCCATAGATATGGGGGAGTTTTCCTTTGGGTCCATCCTGGTGGTCTGATTTCTGGAGAGGGTGTCAATGTTGCACCCTAGGATTCTATTGGGTGCACCTGGGGCGTGAGAGCTTCCACTGAGGCAGTGGTTGACTGTGTTGCTTCGCCATGGTGGTGGAGAGGGTGGCCACTTCTTTACGACCGAGGCGACATAGGTATGGCGGCAGATGCTGCAGGTGATACTACGGTACCCCTATGTCGGGGTTGACTTCTGGGATGATCCGGACATGGTGCTACCTCCAGGGGAGGTTTTTTACCACCGAGGTATGTTGATTTGATGATGTTGATATGTATGTTTTGTGTTTTTTGAGATAACATGCCTTATGTATATGATATAGATGTTGATACTATTTGGTGTTTGTTTGCATGTGCAGATGTGGCACCTCGCAGACGCGAGGTGGATTTGCAGAGAGCATCGTGGGGAGAGAGACGTCGGTGTGAGGACGCCGCGGTGCGACCAACTGAGCCAGAGAGGGAAGCAAGGAGGCACCAGTTTGACGACCCTGGTGCTGGGTCATCACATGCTCCTCCGGCAGCTGCTAGAGTGGATTTTGAGGACATACACCGTCATCTGGAGACGGTGTTACAGGAGGCTCCTGAGGGCATATGGTCTCGCATCCAGGATGAGGCTTTCCTGGAGCAGTGTGTGGGGGTGTCGCCACCATGGCGGGCCATAGTACAACGGGCAGTAGTGGCTGCTGCGTTGACGACCGGACGACTACCGCCGGGGTAGGAGGGGCTGGTAGGGGGGGGACCACCACCTCCTGGGGTAGGAGGTGGTGGGCTGCCACCGCCTAAGGGAGGAGCAGAAGGTGGTGCTCTAGAGGCACCATGAGTGGTGCTCTTAGGCATTGATGTATATATATATTTTTGTATATAGAAAGTGAGCCCATTTTTTACCGAGGTGTTGCATTGGCCTGTAGATACTTGTATTTTTTGTATGTAAACATTTAGATGACACTGTGGACCTTTATATATACAAGAGTATACATTTTTGAGATCTATGTGGTGTTTACATGTTTTTGGTTAATGTTTTGATGACGTCTATTCTATATATATGCTGTGACAGGTTTGTGTTATATGTTTATGTATGTGTAGCTTGATGTGATATATGCCATTCTAACACAATATTAGCTAGGTTATCTGTAATTTGATTCAATTGTCTTGGAATATGTGTAAATGTAATGGAATCAAAATGTCGAGATAAAAGCATAACCTGCAGGTATTTGCGAAAGAGGCAAGGATCGCGTACGCGATACACATTGTTGAGCTGGAGTACGACTATTTGAGAGTCGAGGAAGATGCTAAGGTGACGAATACGATGATATTGGGCATCGGCCAGAAGGCCAATGACGGCGGTGTATTCAGATTGGTTCTTGGTTGCTGAACCCAAACATGTGCCGCTCGAATGGAGCATTTCATGTGAGGGGGTGTAGAGAGCCCAAGCAGCCGAAGCGAGATTTTGTGTCCAACGGCTGGCACCGTCGGTGTAACCGATGTGGTAGGCTGGTGGAGGAAGCATCTGTCAATAGCACAAAGGATAGTTTAGATGTGAGGGAAGGAAAAAAGATTAAAAATGATAGAAAAGAAATAACCTAAAGTAGAATGACTACGTTTAAGCGTAAATTTTTTTTAAGTATAACCCGTTGACGGGTTCTTTGAGAGAGAGGCCTTTGGGAGAGGCCAAAATATATGTGCCTTTGGTGAGGCAATGTTGAATGATGTATGGGCCATGCCAAAGTGACTTGAATTTTCCATGGCCAAAGGTATCATGAGCGATATCATAAGCCAGGACGAGGTTGCCTTCGTGAAATGAGCGAAGGTTGACATGGCGATCAAAGGTAGCCTTGGATCATTTTTTAGCTGCCTCGTTGTTCTATAAGGAAGATCAACGATCTTCAACCAGAGACTCCAAGTTCAACAAGCACTACTCCATTGGAGCAGTGTCGGGTAATAGCTCAATTGCGGTGCATAAGGTGGGAATTTCGCACTCGATGGGAAGAGTGGCCTCAACCCCATGGACTAAATGAAATGGTGTGAAACCAGTAGCTGTTTTCACATCCATCTGGTAAGCCCATAGCACAAAAAATAACATATGATGCCAATTGGTTTTATATTTATTAACTGTGCGCTGTAACATGGTCTTGACGACTTTGTTAACTGCTTCGACCTGTCCGTTAGACTGAGGGTAATATGGTGAGGCAAAATTGTGAGAGAATCCTAACCGAGATGAGAGTGCGACGAAGATCTCATTCTCGAAGTGTTTCCCATGATCGAAAATGAGTTGAAGGGGTACTTCAAAGCAGGATATGACGTGGTTAAAGAAAAAACGCTCTGCAGTGTCAGCAATATTGTTGAAAGTGGGCATAGCTTCAGCCCATTTGGTGAAGTAATAAACAACGAAAACGATGTATTTGTGACCATTGGAGGGGGATTACAAGTCATAAAGTTGATGCCCCATTTACAAAAAGGGCCCGCAGTAATGACAGGGTGAAGAAGAGCGGGGGGAGCTCGGGCTTTATTGGCATAGAGCTGACATTGCTCACATCGTTTCACTACATGAATGCAATCATGAAACAAGGTAGGCCAAAAGTAACCGGCTTGGATAATGTTTTGAGCAGTGGATATGCTTGAAAGATGGCCACCACATGTGTCGCTGTGGCAGTCATTTAAGACTCTATCGGCCTCATCAATAGTCAGGCATCGACAAAGAATGGTGTCGATGCCCCGCCGGTATAGGATGTCTCTGAGGAGGAGGTAGCGGGGGGCCTGATGGCGAATACGACGACGATCATCTCGTGAAAGGTGGTTACCAAACTTTTGAGTGCAGAGATAGACGAGGAGGTTGTCGTACCAAGGATCATCCGAAGCGATGGAAAAGAGATGTTCGTCAGGAAAGTCGGTGTTGACGGGGGCACTGGTGGTGTCAGATGGGAGGGTCGTGACAAGTTCAGCGAGAACGAGGGCCTTCTTACTCTTAGGTGTTGAGAACTCGAGGTTGTACTCTTGAAGGATAACGATCCATCGAGAAAATTTTCCGTTAACTTGCCAACGACTGAGAAAGTACTGCATAGGGTTGGAATCTGCGAAAACCTTTGTTGTGCGAAGCAGAATGTAGTGGCGCAGTTTCTGGACTACGAGGATGAATGCAAGAGAAAGTTTCTCTTCCTGTTTATACTTCAAGGGTGGCCCTGAGAGGTTTTTACTAATGTAATAAATGAAATGCTCACGATTGTCATCACCTAGATGGACGAGAATGTCAGCTACTGATACAGCAGATGCTGATATGTAGAGGATATAGTCGCGATTGTAGTCAGGTGCACTAATTAAAGGTGCGTTCGAGAGGGCAGTTTTAAGATCGTCAAATGACTGTTGGGCATGGTTATCCCAGTGAAATGGAATGTCATGACATAGTAAGCGAAGGAAACCGTGTGTGCGTATGGTTTAATCGGGGACAAAGCGTCTTAGAAAGTTAGCTTTGCCCTATAGACTCTGAAGTTGTCGTAAATTCCAGGGAGGTGGAATTTCGGTGATAGCTTGAACTTTGAGGGGGTCCATCGTAATACCACTTTGGGAAACAATAAATCCGAGGAGGCACCCTACGGTGACACAGAACACGCATTTGAGAGGATTCAAGAGGATGTTGTATTGACGACACCGTTGAAAGATGATTCGTAAATCATCAAGATGTTGGGTGTGTTTCTTGGATCGAGCTGTGAGGTCGTCCAAGTAGGCGAGGATGATATGAGCCAGATCATGAAAGATGTATGTCATGGCCCACTGGAAATTTGTGCCGGCATTATTTAAGCCAAAAGGCATGACACGATATGCAAAAGTACCCCAAGGGGTAGTAAATGCGGTTTTATACTGATCAGCGGGGTGAATTTGAATTTAATTATAACCAGAGAATCCGTCCATAAAGGAGAAAGCCTCGTGGCTGGCACAGTCGTCGATAATTTGATCGATGAAAGGCATTGGAAAGTTGTCTTTGGGACATGCGTGATTGAGATCGCGAAAGTATGTGCAAACGCGGATAGTTTCCTATTTTTTGTTAACGGGTGCAGGGTTGCAAACCCATGAGGTATAGGTGATGGGGTAAATGAACCCGACAACGCGTAACTTGTCAATTTCGGTTTTGATAGCCGTGGATTTGGATGGGTGTAGCGGTCGTTGTTTCTGGCGAACTGGTGTAATGTCGGGCCAGGTGTCAATGTGATGTTCGACAATAGAGGGATCGAGGCCAGGCATTTCCATGTATGACCAGGAGAAAATATCCCTATATTCCTGGAAGAGGGCTTTATATGCGGTGATTTCCTGAGGAGTGCAAGCAGCTCCAATGGTGATTTCTTCGACGATGCCATTTTTAATGGAAATGTCGATTTTAATGGTGGGGGAAATGTTGGCCATATTGCCTTCTTCAAAAGCATCAGGGGAAGGAATGGGATTTTTGAACCAGTCGATAGTCCCTGATGGGATAAAATCCTTGGTTTCGACCGTGTAAATGGGGTTTTGGTTAGGAGGCATGGAGGCTTCCTGTGGAGAGAAGAGTGTGTGATGGTGTAGTGCATCCTAGGGAGAGTCTGGGTGGTTTAACTCTTCGAGTATTTCCTCGTCGCATTGGAAGTGACGGGAATACAAGGGGTCATGAGGAGTGATATCGGTGATGGTGGTTGTGTGGTTGCCCCCTGGTGAAGAAGCAGGGGGAACATTGTTAGGAGATGGTGAGGGTTCACTCGACATAAACCATATATTGAAGTACTAAGGGGTCCCCGTGGTGGTTGGGTGTAAAATATCCATAGGGGAATGAGAAGGAGAGTTGGGGGGGTTGGGGGGTGAATCTTTAGATACGTCATCTAAGAACCATGGAGGCATTGGGAGGGCCTCAAGTTCGGGAGAAATGACTTGAAAATCTGCTAGTGATGAGGTAATGTCAATTATCGTCTCTATGGGCTGTTGAAGCCAGGTCAATTAGCGTTGCCTATATTCACGGATCATAGGACACTAGTATGTGAAATGAGCTAATGAATCACAGAGAGAGCAAGGGCATCTCATACGTTCATTGACTGAAGTGGTGACATAATGGATGTTTGTGATATTTGTTGAGGAGGACGTAGCAGGACTAGGGTTGCTCTGGAAGTTCTGGCGTACTGCGGCTAATGTCTGTCAAAAATGTAGTAGAGTCGGGAAATGATGGGTATAATGGACATACTCTGAACATATAGAACAAGCGTATTTGGTCCTCAAACCTTTACTACTGGAAGGGGGGGTGGTAGTGGCGGGACTAGTTGTAGTGGCGGGTGTTGGGGGAGTTTGATTGAGTGGGATCAAATTCTGTAATTCTGGTAGAGATGGGAAGTTGTTGGTTTGGTGTCCCTCTTTCTCACATAGTGCACACGATGGTGGGATGCGTGGAGGAAGTGGAGCTGTGGGCTCCTTCTTCTTTCTCCTGCCCCTAGCTGTGGCAGGGGGGTTAGTGAATGGGGGTGCTGTTGGAGTAAGAATGGGAATTGTCATGGGGATTCCTTCTTTTTGGGGTGGAAGGGATGGTTGACGGACCATCTCTGGTGGGTGTAAATACCAAACTAGGATTGCTAACACCATATTAGGTAGTGTGAGCATTGCGGCTACCTGAAAATCTTTGATACCTGGTGGAGGGTAAAAGAAGGGAATTTGAGTGATGGCTTGGGGAATTGTCTCCCAAACTGGAATATGTCCTGTGGGAGTGGGGGAATCGTGGACTGGTGGGGTTGACGAGTGTGCAGGAGGTTCTTGAGGGGGGGGTTCTGTGATGAGTGGGACGTCAGAGATGGTAGAAGCTTCTGTAGGAGGAAGGGTATCCTCTGTGTGAGTTTCGTTAGATGATATGACACACACTTGATTGGAAGGATGAACTAGTGGTGGTGCTCCATGGTATGTTCCTAACAAGGATGGATCTTTAAAAATCCCAGGATCCATCTCAACAAGTGGATATGCATTGTGGCTTGTGTGGATGAGAGGAAGAATGTTATCAATGTTGGCAAATGGGTTAGGCTCATAATGTGAGACTTGGTCAATAGTAACGATCTTCCCATTGTGAGGGAACATCATTGTCCGAAAGATGGAAGATGCCACTGTCTTCATAGCGTACATGTAGCTATGACTGAACAAGATATTATAATCGAGAGGGGCATAGATAACTTCGATATCGATGAGAATAGTCTTGCCCCCGAGTTCGATGGGGACATTTTGGAAGAGCCCTTCAAGAGACGATGGTCGTCTGTTATAAGCTCGTAATGTATGAGTTCCAGGGAACCAAGTTTCTTCCATACCATTTTGGACATAATGCATGTAGATGCACCTTCATTGATGATACACCGATGAACTGTGATGTTCTATATTTTTACTGGTATTTGAAAAGCGATCAAGGCGGGAAGACGAGGTTCTCTGCTATCAAGATCAAAGGTGATGAGTCGGGTATCTGCGGGGTCGACTGCCCCCAAGGCGGAAAATAATTATTTTCGCTGAGTAGGACAAGTCTGGAGGACCTCCAATACTGACATGGCAGCCAGGGATTGCACTAAGTTGTCAACCAAACTATAGTTATGAGCTTCTCTAGCTTGTGGGTTGTCGACATTCCTGCGCAATGGGATGAGAGGGATGTGAAGCGATGGTTCGGCGGAAGGGCAAGGGATCACCAACGGGGGTCCCTTTGGTGTAGGGTTTGTCTCTGGAGGGATGGGAGGAGACTTAGTGGGTGAGTGATACTGACGATTACGTGTTTGCAGAAGGATTTCTTCCTCACTTGTGAGGAGAATTGTACGATCTGCTGGATTGTTGGGGTTGAGGTATTGTCCTGTCAGAGGTGGGGGATGTTGTGTGTCCTGTTGGGTGTTTATCACACCTTGATGTGGAATAGGATTTTGTAGCACTGCGGGAGGGGGTTGTTTCACGTATTTTTGTGGTGCCTGCTGAGGGGCAGGTGGTGCAGGAGAATGGTGAATACTACCAGAGTCTTTCAACCATTTGAAATCAGCGATCTGGGGGCAATGATGAGTGTAATGGCTGAAATCACCACAAAGCGCACAAGGGAAGATGGTTTTAACATTATTGTTATTTCGCCCTTGGCATTTATTATTAATGACCCATTGGGGGTTTTGGTTCCCTTTGTTTTGGTTGCCCCCAGTGGGTTGGTGTTGTGGGGGTTGATTCCCACCTTGACCTGGGTTGTTGTTATTCCTGTTCTGTCCTTTCTTCTTGGCATTGTTTGATGGATGGGTTGGATTGGCTGTATTCAACTGTTCAAAACTTTGGTATTGTTCAACAACAGAGGGTTGAAAAAAATTCACCCCCGCATGAGGATGTGGGGGAGCCATGGGTTGTGGAGGACCAAGAAATGGGAAGTACGAATTCTGTGGTGGTACCGATCCATAAGGTACATAGGAAGGCGTAGTGCTTTCGCTAGTACTATAAGCTGAGGTAGAGGGGGTACCAGAGTTTGTTTGAATAGGTGGATGTATGGGAGGTGTCGGCGGTGGTCCACTGATGGGTGGAGGTATAACAACAGGGTATGGTTGTTGATAAGGGGGTGGGGGGTTAATAAGAAGTGCCCCTGTATGATGGCGGGTATTGAGGTGTTCCATACATCGGTGGTGGTTGGGGTTGTGGGCCGTGGTGAGTGGTGGCACCAATCAGCCCGTCTGCTGAGTGAGACACCCCAAGTTTGTCTTGGCCAAATGGCACAGGTTTTGAAAGATTAGGAAGTACAGTGTATAGGTACCCTGATTGTGCATAGATGAGGTCATATTGTTGGGCCTTACTAATGGCTTCCTCTTCATATTGAGGGAATGTGGAAGCTACATCCTTACCGAGGAGAGAGACAAGTGATCTAAGAAACCAGTCGAGACACTGTTGCTTGCTGGTTTCTTCTTTGCACAAACTACGTCGCCTATGCCACTCGTGAATGTGGTCAACGATATGTGTGGCTGAGGTTTGTTTGAAATTAGAAAGTAGTTCTAGACCATTGTTGTGGTGGATGGGTAATTGGAAGAAGGTCAAGAAGGCTTTGGCCAATGACTCAAAAGTTGTGTGGGACCCTGATTTTTCTTCGACATACCATTTGGACGATGGGCCAGTGAGTGTGCATTGAAATAATCGCATTCTGAGGGAATCATCCATAATGCTATTGGAGGAGCACCATAGGTGAAAAGTCATGACATGGTTGGCAGGGTCATCGCCTGCCTTTCCTTCAAACTTTGGTATGTCTGAAGGTAGTTTGGTGGGCATTGCAGGCCATGTGGGATCATGCAATATAGGATCATTGGTGAGTTTGCTGAGATCCGATATGTTGAGAGAGGCTAAATATGGCATCTGCAGTTGGGGGGGAGGATTAGCTATGGCCATGGTGTGAGTGTGTTGTGAACCTGACCCTTGAGGGGGGCTAGGTGGGTCGGTGCTTCCTCCTTTAGAGGAAGTGGATCCCTCGCTTCCGTGTAAAGGAGAGCGAGTGAACGGAGGACCTTGGGAAGTGGACCCAAGTAATGTAGAACCAAGAAAAGTTGAGCCTAAAAAAGTAGCACTCACAGGAGTGTGTGAAGGAGGTGTCGATGAGTGGGCACAACCCGACACTCCCCCTAAGATAGGAGGGAGGTTTAGCAAGCATCATGAATGACAGGGGTTCTGTGGTTCCCCTATGATGTCATACTAACTGCATGAATGTGTGCAAAGAGTGGTGAGAGTAATATAGAAACAAGAGTCTTTGCATTGTATGTTCACACAATATATATATCCAAATCAAACTGTAATTAGACATGCATCATACATAACATGTTTTTGAAAAAGAAGCATATATATGGGTAAGTGGGTTTTGTCTGCGTGGGGAATCAAAAGAAATAAAATGCTCGTGTCCTAGAATACATAATGTCCTTCCTCTCCAATAGCACTGGACCTTCCAATAGTACTCAACAGTGGGGTCTGAAGTCACTAGAAGAGAAACTAGTGAAGGATGAAATAATTGGTTATAATGAGGGGTAAAGGGGGCATATCCAAAAAGAGCTAGCGATATTTCCTAATAGCCACACAAAATCCAATCAAGGTGCAATTGCAGCCCACAATTACCACCTGGGTAGATGTCCTAAAGTTGGTCACTAGGTACCTCGGTCAAAGTGCGACATTTAGATTTTTGGCCTAAGAAATGGGTCACGGGCTGGATCCCGTCCAAGAGTTGGGTGCCTCAAGGGGGGATGCACAGAACAACCGAACCTCGGCCTTCGACCCTTCACGGGTATCTCTCTGCCTTATGCTATTAGGAACACTTGACTTGGAGGATTTTCAGTTCCCTATTTGACAATTTCTATGTTTTGACAATGTGAGAACCAGATAACAGGGAGTTATTTGGATGCCTATCCCCAAAATCCTACCTAGACTAAAAAAATTCTTTTGGCACCTCCTGTGGAGGAAAAATTAGTGAGTTTTTAGAAAGATTTTAGATGTAGTTGTTTTGGGAGGTTGGGGGTGCAAACCAACCTCGTTGATTTAAAATGGGAGTGGATAGTCTCGTCAAGAAAAGGGTGGGGTATTTTCGGAATCCCTTTGGAGGAAACTTACTTTGACCTCCACGTTTCAAGAAGAAGCTATGTGAGTGATAAGTGACTTTTGTGTGTGAGTGAAAGTGTGCCAATTTTTAGTGAATTAGATGTCACCTTGTTGCATGTGGACTTCACTTGGTCCTTACAAGTGTTTGATTACCTAATTGACTAAGTGCCTTTGGTAAAACCTTGCGTAATTCAAAAGTCCCTAGGAAGCTAGAATGTGGACATGTGGGTCCGTTACTATCCCTTTAACTCCCTATTGTGATGTAATATAAGAAAATCTTTGAAAAATATCCTAGATTGACCATGTGGGCATGTATGGGCCCGTTACAAAACCTTTAAACTTCCCTAGTGTTTTGATCTAAGAAAGCAAAAATTCAAACACTATCCTATATTTGTAGCATGTGGGCATGTATGGGC
>JZKD02S2124945.1:363230-376953 GCA_000966675.3 Picea glauca
TTTTCATGTCAACTGTTATCTGAATTAAAAAGAAAGCATGTGGTTTATCTCTATCAGGATTTTGGAGCTAGCATACCAGGTTTACTTTCTAAATATTGGAAAAATTGTGAGGATCTTGGTCTAAGTGGAAACCGAGCATAGGAATGGGAAGAATTCGGAAATAAACTAAGTGGAGCAGGGATACAATTACAAAAAATGAAGACGTGATCGTTTGGACTGTAGGAGATAGATAGATAAGCATTAATGTAAAAAATATTTGTCTCTCCCTTGCAAAGAAAAATTAGCCAATTGATATTAGGGGATGGAGAAGACACATGAATAAGTGGGATTTGGTGCAAAATATAAAACTCTTTACATGGTTATCTGTTGAGAATAGAATTCTTACCCTGGACACCCTACAAAGAAAGGGTTGGAAAGGACCAAATATCTGTCACTTGTGTTCCAAAGAGGAGGAATTTGTGTTCCACCTATTTGTTTCTTGCAGATTCTATCGGGAGGTGTGGATCAAGATTTTTAAAGAATTTAACATTATGACTTCATGGGAAGTTAGTATTTTATGTAGATTCTTTGAGAATTGGCATAAAAAGGAGGTCTCCTACAAAACAATTCCCTGTATTATTTGTTGGTTTGTATGGTTGGAGAGGAATAAAATTATTTTCGAGGGAAGCAAACCATCAAATTTCTCTGTTGTTTCAAAAGTTAAAGCCCTTGTTCCTTTTGTTCCATTGGTGAAGAAAGTAAAAGCCCACATTTTTCAGAACCCTTTTTTTATTACTCCTATAGTGAGTTGGTTCGATGGGGCTGCACATTTATGTGATCTTAGGTGTGGGGTAGGGGTCCTAATAAATACTAGTTAAAACTCAGTCTATAAGTGGACCTTCAATTGTGGCTAGGGGACACATATGAGGGAAGAATTGTTGGGAGCGTATGCGGCTCTTTTCTTAGTGCAGTGGTTGAATATTGATGTAATATAGGTAATTGACGATTCAAAGATCATTATTGAGTGGCTGAAGGATAGAAGCAAGCTTCAGATCACCTCCTTGATGGGATGGATGGACATAATTAAAATTCTTAAAAACTATTTTAGAGAGATCCACTTCACTCATGTCTACAGGGAGCTAAATATGGAAGCATATTTTCTTTCGAAAAAGGCACTATCAAAGACTGAAGGCAAGATAGATTATAGTAGGTGGGTAGATGGAAATGAGGGGCCCACCCTCTCCTTCAATATTTTTTAACCAAGTCTGTCAGTTTTGGTTTTCTCAATCTCTGGAGATCCTAGAGGGAAGTCCCAAGATATAATGGCTTCATTGTCATTGGCTAGTAGCTTAACTCTTTTTTGGAGTTTTTTTTGTTGGGTCTTTTCTCTTTGCAAGACACCTTTGTTGCACGATTCCCGGGATGCTATTTTTTTATTCTTTTAATATTTTAGAAAATCCCCAAAGTTGTGTATTCTCTTAGTGCTTTCCTTTTTTAAGGGATTTTGTTTATGTTTATAAAATGGAGGTATCTCTGCCAAGAAATATCTTTGATGAAGTTGATGTAAGGTGTAGATATTTATATTTACTAATATAAAGAGCAATTTTTCTATTGAAAACAAAAATGTCCACATTTTTCACTTCTAATTTCTATTGTTTACATTTATGTCATTTGATATCCAAAGATAAAATTCATGATTTATTAATCATTTTAATTGTTTATTAAATTATTTATTGGGTAAATATCATGATTTATAAAAGTATTGTAATTATTTATCAATCTTAATGTATTGTAATAATTATGGTATTACTAATTATAATTATATAGTTTGAATATGTTTAATCATTTACATATAATTTAATAATTTAAATAAATTGATATTAATTTGTTTTACTATAATCAAATTTTAGGTGTTGGACCATTCCTAAAACTATGTAGAATTTGTAACATTAAGAAGTTTGAAAATGAAAGCACTTTCTTTTAAAATGTTTTGCATATAACTAAATTAGATCTCAATTTTAAAAGTTTCTTTTCAATATCAATCTTCCCAACCTTCTGTTGATGGGTTCTAAATCCCTTTAATTCAACAGCCAGAACCAAACCCACCACCGAGGCCCAATTAGACTCTGCAACATTTAATAGTGGAATGGTTCTCCAGATTTCACAATCTCGCCAAAATAATCGATGGGATTTACGTTTTCTTGTGAAGGCTTTCTCCTTCGGTTCATATGTTATCATTTTGTATTTTCTCTTAGGTGGGACTGATATAAGATAGGGTCGGTATAAACCAACAAGGCAACAAAATAGGAAATAACTTAACTACTGGAGAAGATGTTGAGCTTGGGATAACCATTACACTCTAGCATGCAGGCAGTGATCATCTACCACATGCCTAGTACTAAAACGTTAACTGTGTGAGTATTCCAATTACTGAATGAGATATAAAAAATTAGAAGAGTACATGCATGCGATAAATGATGGCAAGTTAAATAATCCACTCAACTCTAATCATCAATCACATAGTAACACAAAGATTCATTTACATCATTAAAGAAAGAACTGTAAAACATTGCATCAGATAACTTATTAATAGATTTAATAGCTCTTACTCGTTACTGCATCCATTCATGAGATGAAATAGGAAATAATTCTTTTCCACATCCAATCATGCATGCATTTGATGAAAACGTAAACTTGTCTCTGGTCCAAAAGGACTTCTCAATTAAAGGTAGCTCTGAAATAGTTCTTAACAAAACCAAAAATGAGAGTTTCTTGCAAAAACCATCGACCCTTAACTAATTGGTTGATGCTCTTATTTATAACATAAAATTAACTAAAAATAACAACTAAAGTGCAGATAAGAAAACCAAATTTCACCACATGGTGTTTTATTCTATCTGTTCTTCTCTGAGTCATCTCAAGATATCACTTAAGAGGGTGAATCTTCTTGTACTTCGACCACTTGATGAACAGATCTTTGCAGGTGGTGGCATATGGGAATCTATGTTATTCCATTGGGGCCGAGTGGATCTCTCTTATCTCTATCACATGTGCCCGATACTTGACTATACTGGTACTCAACTATTGCAGCATGGCTTGAGCTTTGATCGGGTGCTCCGTAAACTGTTGCACCTGACTTGGAGCCATATATGTCACCTTATCTATTTCCTTGGCCCATAATGAGTCTTTCTAGGTGTACAAATTGACTATATCGTGCAAGTCGAAAAAGTCATCGGGCATGCCAAACTCAGGGAGGCCGATGTATTTCATTACCCAGTTGATCTTGATCCAGTTTTTCTCACACTCAGCCCACTTTTTTTGAATTTCTTGATGAGGTTCTCGAGCCATTTTTTCCCAATACTTGGCTGATTTCCTTATGTGATCAAGGCTACTTTATTTCAACACCTAAATTTCGTGATCCTTTGTATCCCAACCCTATTGGACCACACCAATGTAGTCGACTCTCTCCATGGCTTGTTGCACTTTCTCGTACCACCGCTCCATATATTTTCACATCGCAAGTGCCATGAGAGTGTCTTCCTGGAGCTCAACTACCTTTGCAGTGAATAGGTGCCACTCGTCTGTAAATTTTTTGTATGCCTCTTGGAATTCACTCCTTAGGAAAACCACGACCTATGTGGTGTCCTGATAGTATTTCTCCAAGTGGCACAAATGTTCCAATTCCTTCAGGGTAGCGGCCAACTCCTCTTCATATCTTTTATCTCTGTCCAGGGTGGCATCTGTGATTGCCATCCCTGCGCTGATGAGTTAGGATTTCTTATCATGCTCTGTGTTGATCAGATGTTCCTTCATAGTGATGAGGATGGAGAGGTCTAAGGTGATCCTCCTTTTCTTGGTGGTTCTTTGGACGATAGCCTTCCTTTTCTGATCATAAGCTATGGCATGTATGTTATATACTTCATCCACGGGTTTAGGGATTTGTTGATCTGCCCAGGTAAGTGTATTCCCCAAAATCTCGATGGTATATACTTTTTCAAGACTGGGTTCTTGAAATTAATCCCTGTGTTTTGAAGGCCCGACTTCTATTTGTCGCTCATCGGTGGTTTGAGTATCGATTGAAATTGAGGCATCGAGGGTATTCTCGGTACTTACTTGATCCTTGGCTATTGGGACACTAGTTTCTTGCTATGGATCCCCTTCCTTTGGTTCATTCAACCCTTTCTCATCCTTCAGACTGTCTTCTTGAGTCTCTGGTGCATTGGGAAGCTGAGTGTCTAAGACACTTTGGACTTCTTTTTCACTCTATGGAAGCCCTTGATCTTGAGTGTTGGAAATTGGGGAAGATGTCTTCTCTGGTTCCTTTTCTTCTTTGATGTGTACCAGGGTTACAAGAGATACCTCTGGGCTCTCATCATCATTATCTATATTTATTAGCTCACTTAAGGGGTTTGGTGCACTGGTCCTCCCTGATGCTCTGACAGTCTTTGGCTGAGCCGAAACACCTATCGACAATTCGACCAGTTGTGTTGTGAACTCAGGGTCATCTAACCTAGTCAGTTTATCAATATATATGAATTTAGGGCCGCTTGGTCCTGACTATCTTTCATCTAATTTGTTGTTAGGGAGCCTTACCATATTTATTATGTCTGGGTCATCGTGCAATTGATCAATTATCTGCTGCACATGTTCTAACATGAGTAACCCCCTCTTTCACGCATCCTGTGCCTCAGGGAGACTTCTATATTTCACCAGGGTTACCTTGGGAATCTATGGTGCTTCAGCTGCTACCCGGGAAATTGTCGCTTCGGCCACTATCATTTCTTCTCTGGCCCTGAGGGCCCCTTGAGCCGATTTTTCTATGATTGTTTCCTGTTTATCCAGGCTCATGGATCTGAACCTGGTCATTTTAGGGTCGACCACCCTTTCCACCACTTCATCCCAGTCTTGGGAATTTTAAGTGAATACCTCATCTTTGAATTTATCATGGGCGTGTGGCCAACAGGATGACACTTGCGATGCGTGCTTCAAGACTAGACCCCTTGGGTCATGTTTGCGGAAACGGTTAGTCTGGAATCAAAATTCCAATTGGATTAGTCCTTCCTTCTTGGCTTTAGTGGTGTCTTTTAATAGGTAGAAACCTATATGGAATCCATAAAGTATAAATTCTCGCTTCTTATCTTTCACCAAGGTAGCGTTGTAACCTTGCAGGATGGTGTGGTAGTAGATTTCCCCCAAAACAAGTCGATTGGGGACATGTGTCGGTAGGATATGAGGTGCTCCAGTGGCCCCAAATACCCCAATGTAGGTATCACATTCATCTAGATACCATTGGCCGACCTTTTCTATCACCTTTTTTGTCGCAGTCGATAACCTTAGACACTCTTTCTTGAAAAGAATAAAATGAATGCATATAATGAATTCATCGCAGATGAGGGAGTAGGATTTTTTGTACCTATTCTCCCATAAAATGTTGAAGTAAAAGTGGAGTGGGAGTTCTAATACATGCCAGCTCAATTTCATGCCGACAAATACATTTCTAGCGCACATGACGTCCAGTAAACACGAATCCATGTAGAAGGATGGAGTCTCTCCTTCTTTCGGTGTATGAGCTTGTTGTATGCAGATGCTCAACTTATTTGAAATGGTGGCTCCCCAATTGAAACCTCTCCTAGAAATGGCCATTGTGTAAGCTAGAGGTATCCATGCCTCTGAAAACCTGGAACAATCTTTCTCCCCATACAACCAACATATGAGAGCCATTAGATAGATATATGGCTCCCATAAGTTTGTCATCTGGAACCAGCCGGAGGTCCGATTAGTGTATTTTTTATCTTCTCTTCACCATGAAGCCATAACTCGTTCAATGTCATGGCACTCGTAGAAGTTTATGATGAAATCGGTGTTCAGTCGCTCCTCTGATTCTTTAAGCTTGTAATAACTCTACACCTCTACTGGAAGGAAAAGTCCGACACACTCGCCATTGTCATCATTTATCATGCACTTCTCTATGTCTGTGTGGTCGATGAGCCATTGTCGCAGTTCTATACAGGGAAACATCAGGGTTCTGCTCGCTACCTTATGTAGGTACAACCGTCGGATATTCAGAAAAACTTCATAATCGAGCTTTCTCATGTCGGGGTCATTGTGCGAGATATATTTCAAGAATTATTCCCGAATGATTTTATTGAAGAGTTCTCCCCAGTGTGGGAGTACCGCCTTGGTCCCTGTGCTTTCCTCCATGTCTCCACAGGCTAGAGGTTGAGTGAAAACCTTCTTTCTAGATGTCCTGATGACTGGTTTCGGCCTTTGAGAAAATTCTAATTGTTTTTCAGCCACTTGGGAAGAGCCTTCTCCTACCTCTGGTTCCTTTAGCTTCGACACTCTCGGAGATCGCCTCGTGGTTGGTTTTCTTAGAGGCATTGTTACTACAATCCAAAAAAATTGTTTCGAGAATTTTTACAGAGAAACACTGGATAAAATATATGTATGAAGTGTAAGCATAAAAAATCCACAATGTTACATACCTGTGAAACTTGCTAAAATGGGTTATTTGATACTCATGATATCTCGACTACTTTGAATTGCTCGTTTCACTTCTCTGGATGCTCTGAAACTCCTTTGCACATAGAATGGTCTTGTTTACAATGTCTCAAGATAATTTAAATGGGGAAGAACTCATCATGTCGTATCAACCAATTAATTCAGGTGATGAGTGAAATTCAAACAAATCTACCGCTGAATCCCTGCAAATTTAATTCATCCTGGGTTGATGACGGAAGCACGGAGGGTGGTGTGTTCTATCAATAATTTCAAATGACCTTCTGATTTTCAAACGAAGTAGAACCTAATGCAAGATTTGGTATTAATCAACTTATTAAAAGATCAGAATCTAATCGTATCCAGTGTTAAAATGTACCATCGTGTCACTTTCTCAATGGGTGGATCGGGGATTGGCGATGTGATATGGATGTTATCGTTGATATCCTTTTGCCAAAAGCCTCTGATGCTGATCAAATTCAACGTATGGTGCTGACATGGCAAACTGACTCAAAGGTGTGACTTGGACCTGAGGAACCAAAAGTGGATTGGCGTTGATCTAGGTCATACGATTTCTCCAGTCGAGCAAAAACATGTGGCGTTATAGACTAGTGACTTAATTCTCACATATTAGTCAGGGTTGGGGATTTCTTAAAGTTATCCATTCTAAAATAAAACTGGCCTCACTGAAGATGAAAAGGTATCGGGGATCGACGGTCGGGAATAAAACTATCACATATTTTCCTTTGGGTAAGCATCTTTGAAAAAATGTTAATGCCGAAACGTTTCAGGAATCGGTGATCGACGAAAACTCCTTCGAATGTGTTACACATCAAAATTACTCACCTCAATAGTGTCGCATATTGTCTGCAAGTGTCTCATCTTGACCACAAGTGTCGTAAGTGTCGCAAACATCATACTGCAATCTTAACTATGTCGTGCCTCTAACGACATGATAAGGACACTTAAGACACCTCAAAAACTAGTTTTGAAGAGGAGAAATCATTTGAAAAGGAGTACAAGCCTTTTGCCACTAAAAAAATTACTGAAAAATGTTTTTTAGAAGGCAACGCTCCCCTACCCACTGTCAGGGAGCGTCGATGCTCCCTAGCCTTCTTTGGGGGAGCGCTATCCTTCCTGGGCAAAATTTTGTTTGTTAGAGGTAATCAGGGAAGAATCCCCTCAATATCTAAGGTTGGTTGGATTCAAATATGAGTTCAAGGAATGATATTAGGGAATTTACACAACTGAAGGAGAGAAATCCTCAACTTATCCCAAATATCTCTCAACTGGTTGGGTCTCTCCAAGCTTATATAAGGAGGCCTTCTCATGGTGAAAGGCACATGACATGACATGAAAATATTGGAGGTATGAAACCTATGAGCTCATAGGCAACATACAGTACAAATATATGGAGATTGAGAATTACACAAAACTTATGATCCCATAAGTAATATTCCATTGAATCATAATCAGTGTATATTACTTGATCAAAGGGGTTGGACAAGGAGAGATGGAAGAAGTTGTTGTGCCTTCATCAGAGGATTGTAAGTACTCTTAATTTGTTCTCATTAATATACATACATGCTTGGCCTGTTTCTTTCAAGTTTATGTTTGTTCCACATAAACATGTCTCTAGTAGATAGATCTGTATTTGGGCTAATCTCAGTAGAATAGGAAGCTTGTTGTATCCTTGTTTGTTCTACAGGACTTATCAATTAGCTTAGGATCGAAGCTCAACTTGGACATTGCGAGGATGAACGTCGTTAACAAGGTACACATTTTTATTATTCCTCTTCATTCATTAGATTAATTATATCTAAAAGGATTTAAGTCACCAATGATATCACCATTTCTGTCTTGGTTTAGGGGTCTAGATACCAAGAGGGAATCCACTTGTCCGCAAGAGGATTCACCTGTAAGAGAAATTGGTGACTCCACTGGGGAAAGAACTCCTATTTTTATTTCCTTGGTTTTTCCCCACCATTTTCCCATCTTTCAGATCACTTTTTCTATTTTTTTATGATCCATTAACCTTCTCCTACCTTCACTAGAATTTTCACCATTGTTTATGCATTCTAGGTGAATTGTTTGCAAAGTTTTGGCTATTTTTCTGAGTTTCTGAGAGGATCAACCCCCTCCCCTATGCCATATCAGAGCACTAATATTTTTCCAGTGCTCCCCCACAGTAGTTTAGGGAGCGTTTCAACATTTTGTCCCCTTGAGACAGGGAGCGCTAATCTCCATTTTGGAGGATGTTTGGCCTTTTCTGCTCAGATTTTCTCAGCCTGTTTTGTGGAACTATTTGCCCAAACTTTGTGATTGGTTTTTGAAGTTATTTAGGTTTATATTTAGTTCTTATCACCCCTTATTGTCTTGATTAGATCCTAAAACCCTTTCAGAAATGTGAAAATTGCCCTTTCTAGTTGCTTCTTTTGTCGGGACATTTTGATTGATTTTCTCTTTCTCCCTATCTTTTTTTGGATTCTTCTCTGCATTTTGTTTGTGTTCCTTGAATTATTTATTGGTTGTAGAATCCTTGATGGATTTCTTGCTTGTTATAACAAGTTTCTACTTGTTTTCTTTCATACGTCACTACCTTAAGTGCATGCTTTGTTTGTAGCTTATTTGCTTCATGTCTTTTGCATCTGCATAGGACTCTTTATCTTGATTGAAAGTACTAGAGCATTGAATGTTTTGTATTTAATTTATATATACATCATAATCAAACAAAGGAGATAAATGCATTCTTTCTTTTGGGTAGTAAAAATAGCTTGCATTTTAAGTAGCAGAATTGCATGTTTTTTGGCATTTTGGGACATTGTGCATTTGGAATGATGAATGTTTTCTCCTTCTTGTAGTATAGCTTTCATCGAAATGAAAATATTTCATATTCATCTCTTTTCATAAATTTTGAGTCGGTAAAAACACCATATTATCCATGCCATTTTCCTTTTGAGTAAAAACAACCTAAAAAAGCAAGCGCTAAACTAAAATTGATTAGACATTTTTACATTTTCTGGTATCAAACCTACATTAGATTAGTTGTAGGGATTTGGAATAGGTGTGAAAGATAACTTTCCAATCCTGCAAACAAACATAGGATCTTCTGTTAGGGAGAAGTGAAATCCAATTGCTACATTTTGTCCTAGGAAGCCCTTCTCACACAAGGGTCAAACCTGAGGTCACATTGAGACTAGCAGAGTTACTCACCCTACTTTGTTTTTATTGGTGTAGAGATTGCATGTATTATGGGGGTTGCTTGAAGGTATACCCACAATGATGAGTGGAATCATTTCAAGTTGATTTCGGGCTAGATACCCTGCCCTTGTGCGTGGATCAGACTGTCGATTGTTTCCCTAGGCATAACTGTTGTAGATGGTAACCTGAGTGGCCTATATATTTAGGGTCGTCACACAAGGTGACTGTTGAGGGGGAAGTCTTCACGGTACCTGGAATCAATTTTTTCCAGACTCACTCAAGATCCTTGGAGGGTATACCCATGATTATGGATGGGAGCTTGCACCAGGGTTTAAGTCCGTTAACCAGGTCGTCAATGTAACTTTTCCACCCGCTCTATCTCAAACCCTTTTTATTTTTTTCCACGACATTGGATTTCATCACAAACTAGTGTTCTCATTGTGAGAAGGTCTTGTTTGTTTGCTTTCTTGTTTGCTTGTTTTTCCTTCTTATATAAACATTGGTCCTCCTTACATCGCTACTTTGAGCCTTCCAAGTCTCACAATTGGGTTACTGGTACGATTGTTTTCCACTACGGTGATCTCGAATGCAGGTGCTTCAGTTGTAAGCATACCATCCACACATCAACCTCATGTCAACCTTTCTCCTTCTTCACATGTCAGGTATCCTTCCATTTCTCCTTCATTTCCTAGTGAAATCTCTAAAGCAAGTAGCCATATTGATGAGAAGAAGAAGAAATGAAAAGAGAAGAAGAAGAACTAGAAAGGGACCAAGCCTCCAACTACATCGAATGTTGGATCTAAGAAACCAACTACTATTAATAGTATTGGGAGTGTTGAGAAGTTAGATAAGGTTAAAATGAAGAACATGAAACCCAAATTCCCTTGCAGTCTTTGTAAGGGTGATCATGTTCTAAGGGATTGCCCTGGTATTCCCAAAGTCTTAGAAGTATGGTCCTCCACATCATCGGTCCCTGTTGGTCATGCTGGTGATACCCCGTCAACTAGTGATGTTAAGGTTGGTAAGAAGAAGACAACTGTCAAATTCTCTTGTATGTTATGCAAAGGTGATCATTATTCTAACCTTTGTCCTTGCATGGAAAAGGATTCTTCTCCTGTGTAAAAACTTCAACTTACAAAAGGTTATCGTAAGCTTTCTCCCAACCCATTATTAGTTGATGGACTGGTCAATCCGGTTCCATAGCCAGTCAATCCGGTTGCTCAAGTGATCAATCTAGTTTCATCCTCGGTTGAACCACTCACTAAAGTAGTTGATCTAGTTCCATCATCAATCAACCCCACTTTTCATCTGGAAAGTGAAACCCAAGTGACTGATTCAGTCCCATCATTGGTCAGTCCCACCCTTCATCCAAAGAGTGTCAAAGTGGTCGACCCGACTTAGCCATTAGTTGATCCAACTCCTCCTTTGAGAAGTGTCAAAGTAGTTACTTTGGTTACTTCAACGGTCAATCCCACTCCTCCTCTGACGAGTGCTAAAGTGACTGATCTAGTCCCTTCATCGGTTAGTCCCACCCTTCATCCGAAGAATGCCAAAGTGGTTTCTCTGGTTAGATCATTGGTCAATCCCACTCTTCCTCTAAAGAGTGCCAAGGTGGTCGATCTGATATCATCATTGATTGATCCTACTCTCCCGTTAGAAATTAAACCCGATTCTACCCACATTTCTCTCATTGAAATAGGATCTATCGTGCTGGGGGGCATCCCTCCTTCTCCTGCAAAAACCCTTCCAAGTAATGAGGCCATCCTTTTTTATTTGTGTGTGGTAACTAGACCTCATCTTCCCTCTCACATGCCTTTCAATATTACAGTAAAATTTTGTGGTCGGGACGTTCCTCATACACTGATAGATGAAGGTTCGTCCATTAATATTTTGTCCTCTATTGCTTGGCAAGCTTTGGGTTATCCTAAGCTTGTGCTAGTTACCGAGACTCTATTCTCTTTCAACAAAAGAACCAGTCACCCTTTAGGGATCCTTCCTCATTTTCCAATAACTTTGGTAGGAAAAACAGTTTTTATTGATGTTATGGTAGTCCAGGACCCCTTGGATTTTGATTTACTCCTTGGGCGAGATTATGTCTATGCCATGAAATATATCGTGTCCACTCTTTTTAGTGTGATATATTTATGAAGCGATGGAAGAATGGTGACTATTGATCAAATTTTGTTTTTTGGCCCTAACTTGAACATCAACCCAATAACCTCCCTAAATGGGTCTTATATGTAGTCGGTATCACCCCTGCCAAAGGTCAATTATGTGGCGCTGTCTCCCATGACTTCAATTTCTGATGATTTGGATTTGGTAGTTGACATGGTGATCTCTTCAGTAGGGCTATTGGAGCCTGATCTCCTTACCCCTAGCGAGACCCTCGACATGTGTTCCTTCCAGAGCATTCTTCTTCCATCCAGTGAAGATATCTTAGAAGCCATGACCAAGTTTTGTCCCTCGACATGTGTTCCTTCCAGAGAATTCTTCTTTCATTTAGTGAAGATATCTTGGAAGCCACGATAGAGTTATGTGCCTTCACATGGTATCCTTCCAGAGTGTCATCATCTTGGAAGCCATGATCAAATATACATCACGAGCACATTTTTTCCTCTTTGTGGCAAGCTCGTTAAAAAATGAAACAGAGGTCACAAGCATAGTTTCTCTCTTCTATGGCAAGCTCGTTAAAAAATGAAACAGAATCCAGGAGCATAGTTTTTTCTTCTTTGTGGAAAGCTCATTAAAAAATCAAAAAGAATCCACGAGAATATTTTTTGTTTCTCTTTGGCTAACGCATTAAAAAATGAAACATAGGCCTTGAGAATAGTTTTTCTGTCTGTGGCAAGCTCGTTAAAAAATGAAACAAAAATCTAGGGATTCAACCCAGAGCCTTGAGCATAGTTCTTTTCCTGTGTCAAGCTCATTAAAGAATGAAACAAACACCTCTCCTATCAGGTCGAGTCTTTCAACAGATCTCGTAGATGTCGAGTTGAGTCTTTCATTAGGTCTCATTTTTGAACCTTCATTTCATCCACCTGTATCCTTTTTTTCCATCTAGTACAGAAATTGATGACAACTCAAAGTCGTTGAATGAATTGAATCTTGGGGGGGGAATGTCTCCATCCTTTGATGATTATTCTGGAGTTATGCCACTAGCTTTCAAGCTGGGGGTAGAGTACCGAGATTAGTATTTGTTCTTTTTCGTGCTCGTAAAAAACATGAGGATGTAACCGAGCAACCTTTTATCTCTTTTTTGAACTCACATGGATATACAAAAAAGGAACCCCCTGGAGTCATCTTTAATATATTTTCAGACTCTCTATGTTGGATTACTGAGAGAGGGGGTGAATCAGTAATAACGTAATTATAATCCTTTTTCTTCAAATGTTATATCAATGTAGAATTATTATCCAATAATGAGCAATAATAAATAAACAATCACACACATGCACAGTACACCAGTGTTTTATGTGGAAAACCAAATCGAGAGAAAACCACAGAATGCTTTTTCTTATACGTCTTGAAGAATTACATTCATTGGAAGCAGCAACTTCCTTTGTTTTCAGCTGCAACTGGAAGGAGGCTCCAACCTCCTAGCTTCTCAGGCTACAACATGAGGGAAGCTCCAACTCCCCAAATCTCTGGCTACAATCAGAAGGAGGCTACAACCCCCAATGTTCTCCGGCTACAACCGGAAGGTGGCTACAACCACCTGTCCTTGCCCTGTCCTGCCACCCTGAGGTAGAAGTAGAATGATGGAACCACTATCACACTATCACTGTGAGATATACTACTATAAACCTGTACCAATAAGTCTGAACCATGCATCAACCTGTACCTCAACCTGTAATCAACCTGTACCATAAAAAAGTGCATCAACCATGCACCAACCTATAATCAACCTGTACCATAAACAATTGCATCAATCATGCACCAACCTATAATCAACCTGTACCATAAACAAGTGCATCAACCATGCACCAACCTATAATCAACCTGTACCATAACCAAGTGCATCCAACCATGTACCAAGTATGTTCCA